>ML796700.1:311765-360520 GCA_009831015.1 Picea engelmannii | reverse complement strand
TATATAATATGGTCATTAGGACATGCATCTATAGTTTGATAATCCATTCCAATGTCTTTCATAATGGCATGCAAACCTCGATATGTGCAAGGTAAAATATTTGATGATGGTAACAAAAATTCACCTAACAATCTACAACATAATAAACAACTAGTTAATGTAAGAATATTAATCGTAAAAATTGCATTTTATTTTACACATTAATTAACACTAAAAAAAATAGAAAAAAATCAACATTTATGTATAATATGAGATGAAACATATTACATACCTTAGTATCTATGTCATGCAAGTGTTCGACAAATTATTCATAACCTTTAAGTTCACTAGCAACAATGTAGCGGAGAGAAAATTTTCTCTTGATCCTTCATAAAGTCATTTATTTTCCTTTTCTAATAGAGGTTCATCATAAATACCAACATTTTCCCCATCCTCATCCAGCTGCGAAAACAAATCTTGGATCATTTGATTTGTCCCATCATCTTCTTCCATGGGATCATTAACTTGATTTTTCCCATCATCTTCTTCCATGAGATCCTCATTTTCTTGGTCATGATGATTTTCCTCATCTTGTACAACATAATTTCTACTAATACTTGGTGCAATATTCTGTGGAAAGTGTATACTATAACAAACATTCAAACAATATATATATATATATATATATATATAATTGACAAAATAAAAAAATATAATGAATATATAGCTAATTACCATGGGACGATATTCATTTGATCCGCCATCAATGTGATCATATTTCCTACAATATTTTGTAGTTGTTGCTATTAAAATTCTTACAGGACGTCTAAGGCAACATTTTTTACAAGGGAAAACATCTATCATCACCCTTTTCACCCGCTTTACTTTTTTCCCCACCTCTAACAACATTTCGTGACATTCTTCTGCACAAAAATACCCTCTTGGAATTGTCGTTGTTATAGCAAGATTGTCGCAACATCTTTAAATAGTCAAATATTTATAGTCCAATTTTAGGTCACTATCGTCGCAATTGTGACGATAGTGACCTAAAAATATTTATTCTTTTTACCTATTTATTTTAGGTCATTTTCAACAGTCAATTTTAAGTTTAGGTAAGTCGTCTCTCTTGCGACAGACAAAATATAGTCGTCACTCTTGCGACAAACATTGAACATAATAATTTAGTCAAACTAAAGTCGTCAGGATAACATTGAATACGAGATGGATTTAGAAAAAATGAACTTTTTCTCTTGCATGTTGCGATGAAAGAGTACTTTTGTCGCAAGTGGTCGTCACAATTTTTTCAATATGTAGTAGTGACACCTAGTTACCCTAACATTAGTGATATGTTTCTTCATTAAATATTTTATGGTAGCATGGTAAATGTGCAATATTATTGGATATCCTGTGATGTAATGACGAAACTTATTGATTGCATGTATTACCACAAGAAACTCTTTCTTTGTGACTGTATAATTTAGTTGCATGGGTGAGATATTTTTGTATGGATCATTTCATTCTAGTTTTCCTAGAACAACACAAATGGAAATGTTTGATGCATCTGTAGAGATATGAAACGAGAGGGACCAATTGGGCCCCTTTAAAAAAGGAGCCTCAGACACCTTCGATTTTAGTTCTTCAAATGCACACTGACAATTTTCTGTCCACAAAAACTCACATTTTTTAAGCAAAGAAAATAATGGACGAGCAATACATGAGAAATTTTCAATAAAGCAATGATAGTAACTAGCATATCCTAGGAAACTTCATACCTCTTTTTGTGAATGTAGAATCAATAATTTTAATATTACCTTGATGTTTTCTAGATCTACTTGGATTCCTCTAGTTGACATGTGGTGCTCTAATACGATGCCACCAATTAACATAATTAAACATTTCTAATTTTTGAAGGAAACGTTTGATTCTTTACACCTTATTAATTTTTCTCTAAATTTTCCATTATCTCATCAAATTCATTGTGATATGTCGTGAAGTCATCCACATATATTTCCACACAATCATGAATTAAATTAGAGAATATACCAATGAAAACTCTTTTAAAGGTGGAAGGATCATTACATAATCTGAATGGAAGAACACGATAGGAAAATGTCCCCCATGTATAGGTACAAATTATTTTTTCTTGATTCTCAAAAACGATCTGGATCTGGTTATACACATTGAATCCATCGAGAAAATAAAATTATTTCTTCCCTGCTAATGTATCTAGGAACTAGTTAATGAATGGAAGTGGGAAATGGTCCTTGTGTTTTTCTTTGTTGATTTCTCTGTAGTCACACAAATGATGAGAGAGGAGACCCATTGGATGTCATAAATTGGATAGATAAAGTTGGTTGCAAGAAATTTCTATAGCTCTTCCTTAACTATGTCCCTCGGTGCGAGATTTATCTGGCACTGGGGTTGGTCGATGGGTATTGATCCTTCTTGAATGTATATATGGTGTGTGTGGAGGTTAGGACGAGTTTCCTTCATGTTAGTGTAGTCCCAAGAAAATGCATCACTGTGATTTTGTAGCACTTTGTTGACGGGCGAAATTGACCGTCCGTCAACTGGGAGAGTGGAACCGGTCCGGGGTTGTCTAAATAACCCAAGCCGTTTGGAATGAACCACCCTGACGAGTTTAACGGCTCCGTTAGCCGCTCTAAGGTATTTTAAGAAAACCAAAGAGAGAATTGATCTGAGCTAAGTAATCTAACTAAAACTAAATAAAAGAAACTAAACTAATTAAAACTAACTAATACACTAATCTAATTAAAAAAAACTACGAAATAAAACTAAAACTAAATATAAACTATTCTAACTATTATGTACAATCTACTAATTACTTTTATAATAACTCAAATCAACTATCTAATTATCAGTCGTAATATTACTTATTCACAAATATACACTATAAACAACCAACAGATTTTAATAAAAACCTGCAAAACTCATGTGTTTGCTGCCCTAAGACAGCCAAGAATCTCTTTTTGATTTTTTCTATTTTATGAATAAGAAATGAGACTACTGAAATTAAACGATCTAATATAAATCTAATTAAACTTATATCTGAATTAAACTACTTAATGAAAACAGTAAACAACAAACTAATTGACCTGGAAACGCTCCAAGTCTGCCCTGTGTATGATAACTTCTAAGCTGGTCGGAGGAGGAAAACTCGCACCGGTTAGTCCGTAAGATTTTCGTAAACGATAGGTTGTGCTGCTCCTTGAAGTGTTTTATAGGACAAACAAGACATAAAAGAAAATCATAACAATCTTATGGTTATAAATTCCTGCAATAAGGGAAACCTGTTATGCAAAAACTTATATATAACAATTCGATTTATGAAGAAGATAAACCTGTCATTCACAAACTGCATTAACAATTGTTATGTATTTTATATATTTGGAAGAGACAAGATATGGATAACAATGATCAAAATTATATCATTTGCACATGATTTAGATACCTAAAGTAGTCGTAAACCATAAACAAAGTGATATACAAAACATGAAACAAAATGTTGATATATTGAGAAGCTAAAGCTATGACAAAACGTCAATTCTGCTCCAGTCTATATTAGAACTTCATATCCTTGTTCTCCCACGAATGAGGATGATAATGTTTACAAAAAATAAGAAGTATTTAAAAGTCTTTTCACAAGGTAAAACCTCCTTGTGGATAATATCAAATTGTTTTACATAATCTGGGATAATATCCCTAAAATCAACTAAACTAAGAAATCAAAATGCAAGTGAAATCTTTGAGATATCCTCCAACTGCTCATTAAATCCAATGTAATTTCAAATTGACCTGTAATAGACCAAAAACATCAAGTTAGATGGATATTTTTATTAAAAAAAATGGTAAAAATATGATCATGTAGACTAGCTACAGAATCAGCATTGAGATTAATTCAAATCTTTTTAAGGAATTAAAATTAATCATCATCCAAGAAATAACTAGAAACGAATCATTGAGATCAGAGTGGTTTTATCATTCAACATTAAACAAGATCAAATTGATTCAACTGCACATAGAGATAGGAATACTCTGCTATTCTGTTACCACAAAAATCAGGGCTTTAGAGCTATAATCGAACAGTAGTAAGATTGTTTCTCATCCAATTGAAATCAATAGTGAAATATATCATGAATGACTGTTAAACAAGGATACGATTCAATCCAACAAAATCAAATTCCAATCATTATAGCTGTAACAATATACCAACACGATTCATATCATTTAATTGAATGCAAAGAATAGAAATGCTCTGTTTCAATCATAATCATAAGTCGGGTAAATGAGATCACATATATCAGGATCATAATCATTCTTCAACAAATCAAATCCATCTATTATGAAACTGTTTTGATACTCAATCGAACCCAAAACAAATCGCAAACCTTTCACTATACCTGTGAATCAAACTAGATTATTATGATAACCGTAAGCAAGTGATTTAGGTTAAAAACGAATTCAAATGATAACCATCAGATAACCAAAATCGTGACAGGATTAATCAAGAATGGTTTGAAATGGATTTCAATTTGCACAAACAGGATTGATTAATTTGGAATCAATTAAATATAGAACAACATCGTAACAATTAAACTCAATCAATCCATTTATCAACTGTAGCACACGGATCACAATTAAACCAAATCTGAGCATGATTGTGTTTCAAACTAAATATGAAAAATTTCCTTTACAAACCAATTCATTAGAAGGAAAATAATCAAACGAATTCACACGAAGATTTACTCAAATCCAATCAAAATATATTGACTTCTATACTGGGCATAATAAAATCGTAAATCGAATTTAAATGTGTTTCTATTCAAAGCTAGTCCATATATAGAATGCATGCAATGTAACTGAGCAAATCAATGCTGGAAACATAGCTATTCAAAATGAATTCAAATTTGTTATATAAACAAGCGATTATTTGCAAAATGAAATGATATCAAATTTTCCATACCTGTGTGACGATTGATCAAGGGTTCCAACAAGAAGTTGAAGCACAAGGTTGGACATGCAGAAGGGATTTGAAGCACAGGTTTGGAGAAGTGATAAGCATTCTGGCAAATGCTCACAGACTCAAAACGCATGTTCCAGCCACTGAAACATTGACCTAGAAAACGAGAGCTAGATCTCTCTATCTACTCAATTTCTGAGGAAACCGCTCAAGATGAGGGTAAAGGGGCTAAAAATGGTTCTGGGTTTTCAACGGTTTGAGCTAATTCAAATCCGTTTGCCCAGAATCGCTCATGCAAAAACGTGACTCTGGGGGCAATTATGGGGCAGTTTTCTCTGGCAAAATGAAAACACAACCGACTCTGGAAACCATGAGGGTTCAATTCGCCCTTCAGGAGCCAAGAGATAACACACAGTGAGCTGGGCTAAGGGACAAGGGTTTGAACAGAGTAGGCTTAGAGATTTTCCCAAAATCAACAAAGATAACCCTGGTAAGGAGGTAGGCATTAATGCAAAGTGTGTGAGGGTGGTAGAGCTTACTTCTGCCATTCATAAGATTTATTATGAAAGTACAACCGCCAGTTTACATAGTAGTTCAACCCATTATAACATAGTTTGACAATGATGCGAATTAGCCGACCAGTGAATCAACCAGCAAGTGTATAAACCAACACGCAATCGATCATTGTGCCAAATCTTTCAAACCATAAATCATTCCAATTGAAACCAAAATCAAACATTAACCATGCGCCAATGTGCATTCATATAATCAACCAACCAATAGTTATGAAAACATTAACATAGGAATTATATTTAAAAATATATGTATGAAAGATTTAAACATAATACCCATATATCTTATGAAACTAAAGGTTGAGTAGATCAAATAAGAAGCCAATCCAAATACCAATGCATTACATACTTAATGAAATCAAGTCACATAATCAATCTAAAATGTCCAATGAGTATAGTTCGAAAGTTTTGCTAGTTGCACAATTATAAGTGAAATGTAAGCGCAAAGGGCATATCAATCGGAAGAATGACGACAATTCAAACAATGATTCTAATGTGACTTTGAAGGACTAATATTTCACGCTTACAGTCTTGAAAACAAAACGAAGATAGGCGTGCGAAAAGGCACAAAGAATAAAAAGCGTCGTTCATTTGAAAATTGCGACGGAAAATCGATGTTTGCGAAACATTGGTGTAGGCAGCTTATGAGACAATGAAAAATGTGAATTGGATGCCAACACACTTTAACCAGTCACTCTTTTTGTTGTTTAGTTAGTCCTCGATTAATGTTCGAGGTTTTCATAGGGATGATTTATATTGTTTTTTTGGTGGAAGCTTGGTCATTTTCAGTTTAGTACTCATGTTATAAAGGTGATATGCTTGTTGAGGCAACAGAAACCTATGTTTCTAGGTGCATAACATGCTTAAGAACTTGTGAGTTGGTCAAGGAAGAAAAAGAGGTTATGAAATCATTGATTTCATCATCCTTTGTTTTTCTCTGATGGATAAGTAATGATCTATGGAGATGACTTGATGAAATTCTCCTTCTTCATCACTCTCTTCTTTGTCAGCCCAGAGTGGTTTTTCAAAATCTATGTTGAGTTTGGAAAGAGGATACAAGGTTAATTGTTTTGTAGAGGTCCCATGGGAGATGGTCATGTTTCCTAACCTACAAATGATGTAAGCATCGGTAGTGGCCAGCCAAGGCCTTCCTAGGATTAAAGGATACCCCCATATAGAGGTTTGGGTTTGTAATATCATATAGTCGGTGGGATATTCCCATGAATCTATGAAGATCACTACATCTTCCAGGATTCCCTCTAGTAAAATAGTTGACCTGACAACAAGTTGGAGTACATTTGGGGTTTCCCTAAGACTAATGAGTCTTACGACTTCCATGGTCTCACCCTCATAACATTAATTTCAACAAAAAGGTCGATTAATGTGTTTCTAATGAGTGTATTATTAATATTTACATTAACTATCAAATTACCAGGGTCAAATTATTTGGTCGTGAGAACTCCCCCCATAATTAAATATGACAGTTTACCCATAACATGGATAGTTTGGGGATCCTTCCTTCTTCTACCGGTTTTCCTTAAAAAAAGTTCCCGTACTTATTTCGAGTATACATGTACATATTTTAAGACTTAGAATAGAGGTGTTTTAACACACAATTTCTTGAGTCCCCCCAAGAAGTCAATCTCGCGTTGAGTGAGAGGTTTCTCTAGGTTTAATCTTTCTGGATAGGTTGGGTTTTGGAGTTCAAGGTGGGAATGATTGATTTTCAAAGGTTCATGAGATCGTTCCTATTTTGGTTCTCCATTGTAGACATCCTCATTCAAATATTCAATATGAATAGGAGGTTGGTCCTTAGTTAATGTCTTCCCATATCAAAGATGGATACCACAATAGTATAGCGAAGAGATGGAATAGGTGGGGTAGGTGGATAGTTTGAGAACATGTGCTAATTGGGTTGACCTCCCGTTATTAGAGTTAGGAATAGGTTGTGCAGGTAACTATGGTCGAGGAGGGGATGATTTGGATGACTGCATCTATGGGGGGGGAGAAGTTTTATGGGTGGTTGTGTCATGTCTTGTTGAAGGCCTCCTAAAGTGGTATTTATCCACCCCTATTTCCATAATTTGGTTGGACAAGGAGGAGCCACCCATTCTTGTTCTAGAAAAAACTATGGCTGAGAAGTATATTTCATGGAAGGGTTAGTTCAATATGAATTAAAATAATTAGATTGGTCTTGAACCGTATCTTGAGATTTGGGTTTCCATGGTCGTTTATGAGAAACAAAGCATAGCTTCTCCAGTTCGTCATCTTTATAGTATACAAATTTTAATCCCGGTAGGGATGGAAATTTGTTAGTAGCATGGTATTAACTGAATATTCCACAAACCTCGATTTGATCCAATGGACAATCCTTCAGTGGGTGTTTTCTTCTTCATTTTGGGAAAAATATAGCCAAATCAAGCTTTGCTTCCTCCCTATTCTTATTTGTTTGCAGTGTGTCCAAATAGGATCTTAAGGTACTAAGTATATCAGTCTTTAATTCCTCTAACATGTTCCCAATTTCTTCTCTTGTAACTCCACTTCCAATAGTCTTTCTAGTCTTTTTTAATATATCCTTTGGTCCTTTTCATGTTTTTGAAGTACCTCTGGAATATTTGTGACAAAGTTCAAAGATGACATTATAATATTGTTGGGATATATCTCCTCCACCCACCAGGTTGAGAATTTCAATGAAATAATCTTGGATTCCTCTCAATAATAAGACATATCATGTATTTGGATCCAAATATCTTGCCTTTCCCTCTGAAAATTATAGTTGAACCTTTCAACATAGTTTTCAAGGATCTCATCTTCCTATTGTGTCATTCTAAAGACTTCCTCCCTCCTTTATTTGTATTTACAATAATCTTGGTACTTCTCCATGAATTTCTGCGCCATTTAGTCCCATGTGTGGATGTAGTCCCTACTAAGGCCCATGAACCAACATAGTTTAAAGTTATTGACCGTGGAAGGGAAAAGTTTTAATTTTTGGGCATCCAACACATAATCATAACTTCTGCAAAGTACGTTGAATTTGAAGAGGAAGGTCTCAGGGTATTCTTTCGATAAGCCATGAAAATTCGGCAAGGTTGAAAGAGGGATATTATTCATTTTGGTCTCCTCATTTGATCCTCTAATTGGAAATATAAATGAAGAGGTTTCTTCCTTGACAGTTTTGTGTGTCATCTCCCTCTGAGGGTTTTCTTCTTCTTCTAAAGGTGCTTTAGGAAATACGAAATCCTCAGAGTGGTATTGTTCACTAATCAAATTCTTTGAAGGAGAAGATTCTATTTGAATAGAAACTTGTACAATCTCAGATTCTTGAGTAGAGGTCTCAGGTTTCTTATTGGAAATAAAACTTGTTGTAGGTGAAAAATAGTTTGCTTGACTAGGATATCACTAAGGTAAATGTCACACCTGGAGGAAACTAAATATCACTCTTGAGGGTAAGTAAATATCACACTCATGAGAAATTAAATCACTCTTGTAGGAAAGTAAATAACACTTGAGGAAAAGTAAATCACTCTTGTAGGAAAACAAATCACACTTGTGGAAAAGTAAATCACTCTTGCAGGAAAGTAAATCACACTTGTGGAAAAGTAAATCACTCTTGCATGAAATTAAAGTTGACTTGTTCAAGTATTAGAATGATATTGATTAATGTGATGGATATGTTATGGCTCATGTACTGAGATGCAACAAACCTCAAGCTGTAGAAATCAAACCACAATGTTCTTGTAGATAAAGGAAATAAATTATCTCAAACTACAAACCACACAATTTTCAACTAGAAAGCTAAATGCCATAATGCAGAGTTGCAACAACAAGATTCATCACAACACGAGTTGCAACAACCATAATCAAAATAAGGGAAATATTAAAGTTACAACAAAGTTAAATAATGGAATTGTTGAAAATAAATGAAAATGAATAAGAGATGCTACAACTATGCATTAGTCAATTAGAAGATAGGGTTTTGCAATGTCAGCATAGAGTGGTGGTAATGGAGTTGCGACAATGGAAAAATAGCAGAGTTGCAAAAAGATGTTAATAGAGTAATTGATGGAAATAAATGAAAACAAAGAAAAGATGCTACATCTACACACTCATTAATTAGAAAAGAATACCCTACAATGTTAGTATCGAGTTACAACAATGAAAAAGACTAAAGTTGCAAGAAGATGTTAAAAGACAAATTGTTGGAAATAAATAAAAATAAGGAAAAGACGCTACAACTATTTCTATAAAATACAAAATATACAAATAGTATCGAGCTAAGGAGGGGGGGATACCTTCTTATACAAGGTACTAGTTTACGAATGTAGTAGGTGCTTAAATGGTCAACACAACATTAATTGAACATGAATGAAATGGAACTTTCTATTAAATGAAAATGTGCATATCAATACATTTATGTTCACAAAAAAATTTCTTCTTTTTCTCCCCCTTGGCTTAGAGAGAGCAGGATTTTTTATACACAATGGTCTCTTCCTAAATTAACTAAGAGAATTGATGGATATCCACGAGAATCAATGATCTAGTTACAATATTTTCTCCAAAAGATGGCAAAAATCACGTGCATGCTGACTAAATCATCCATATGGAAAGTGGTGGTTGAGTCATCCATTCCTTTCAGGCACCCAATTTCCCTTGTCATGTTCCTCTGTGATTGTTGACTAACTGGCTAATCCTTGGTGACAAATGTGTAGTTAACTATTGATTTGTTACGATAGACACAAAGTTATAGCACCGGTCACAAAGTTGTAGTAACAATATTGTAATGAGAGTTCCAACAACAGTGAGGCAAGAGTGACAACATAGTGAGAGTTGCGACACCAAGAGTTGAAACACTAAGAGTTGCAACAACGGGAGTTGTAGAAGTGAGAGTTGCAACACTGAGGGCTGCAACAATGAGATTCAATGACCAGAGTTGCAGTAGTTATGCTATAACAAGGAGTTGCAACAACTCATTCTCAGGAATTGCAACTCTTGTGTTGGGAAGGTACCTATGCAACCTTGTCATTTTACATCACTATTAGCACAAAATGTGATAACCTCCTGAATATGCATAAGAATAGGTATTGAAATGGCATGTTGAGAGAATAATTATGCCTTGACCAAAAATGCATCATTGTATATGAAAAGGGTATTAAGATGGAATGGAAATGAGAAAAAGAGTGTATAAAAAGTATTGGATGAGTGCTACAAAGATGTCAATTTGAGCACCTTCCAGATATCTTTGTTGGGATCACGAGAAGAACAATGGCAACAATGGCATGTTGTCATTGCAAAAGTGAGGGATGTGTCTTGTGTAATATTAAGGAGGTGTAGAGGGAAATGAAACGATGTGAGTGGGATGTCATAGAATCCCATTGTAGTGTTATGCATTGGACCATTCATTGGAACAAATGGAAATAATAATTTGAGTAGTTGTTAGAAACCAAATATCAATATAGCATAGAAAAAACTCATAATAAGTACTCAACGCCTTGAAAAAGAGAGAAATTCAGATAAAGCCTCTTCGAGGGGGAAACCTCCTTATGCCCACATAAATTTCCAAATACAAGACGATTCCAAATGAAAATGTCTCATTGGTATATATAGGAGACTAGGAGGTATAATTACAACTAATGGACTAAAGCCAAAAGAGATAAAATAACATTACTAATGTAATATGCTCCAATTAAGGGGTAATGAGACACTATTTAGGGCTTAACATCCCCCTCCCCTTGAGACAAGTGTTTTCCACAACGCTTGAGTAAATCTAGATGCTTCTGTATAAAATACTCATCTTCCCAAGTGGAATATTCAGCCGGTAGTTTCCTTCATTTAATGAGATACTCTGAAATGGATCTATTCCTCAACTGGCGAATTATTATGTTAGTGATGGCTTCAAGCTCCAATATGATTTTTCCTTCCTCGTCAAGTTCTGGAAATATAGTTTGAACTGGGATCTTGTCACCTATAACCTTCTTTAAGCATGAAACATGGAAAACTGGGTGTACTCGTGAAGATGCAGGAAACTCCAATTTGTATGCCATAGTACCAATATTTTGCAACACCTTATAAGGGCCATAGTACTTTGTTGATAATTTATTATCCTTCTTGGATTGCTTGAGGGACATCTGTTTGTATGGTTGTAGTCTTAAAAACACCCAATCCCCTACTTCAAAACTTCTTTCACTATGTTGTTGATCTGCTTGTTGTTTCATGCGAGTTTGTGTCATGGTCATGTTGTCCTTTAATATTTGGAGAAATTTTTGTTGATGCTCGATGTGATCTTCCACTGCTTGAACCTTAGATTTTTATTTTATAGAATAAGTGATGGAAGGAGGGTGTTATCCATAGAGTGCCATAAATAGTGTCATTTTTGTTGCAATATGAAAGGAAGTGTTATACCACCATTCTTCCAAGGGTAACCATTTGAACCATTGTGTTTGTTTATCAGAGACAAAGCAATGAAGGTAGCCTTCCGGACATTTGTTCACTATCTCAGTTTGTCCATCAGATTGAGGATGATAGGATGAGCTATGAGCCAATTGAGTATCTAAACAATAAAATAATTTTGTCCAAAAATGTCCAGTGAAGATGGGATCTCTGTCACTTACAATAATCTTTGGGCTTCCTAGTAGCTTTTGAGCTGTCTCCATGAATGCGGTGGAAACTGTAATGGATTTGATGGGATGAGAGAGTGCACAAAAGTGTGTGTACTTGGTCAGCCTATCAACAATCACCATGATTACACTCTTTCCTTCAGACTTCGGTAACCTTGTGATGAAATCCATGGGAACCTCCTCCTAGCGTTGACTTGGGATGGCTAATGGTTATAAAAGACCCAGGTTCTTAATTGTTTCCACCTTATTTTGTTGTCAAACCAAACATTCTTCCACAAACCTTTGAACAACAATTTTAAGGCCATCCCAAAAAAATTCCTTCTTGACCCTATGGTAGGTTTTCAAAAATCCCAAGTGCCCTCCTACTGGAGAGGTGTGCAATTCCAATAGTACCTTTTGTTTGAGTTGGGAGTTCTTACATAAATATAAGCAATCATTGTACCATAGTGAATCATTTTTCCATGTAAATGTATCTGGTGCACTGGAATCCTGCTGCAACCTTTGAATGAGAGTCCACACTTTTTCGTCATTCTTCCATTCATCCCTTGCTTCTATTATCCAATCAGGTTGGATGATCGAGATAGCACAGAGAAAGGCCTCAACATCTTCATCCTTTCTTGAGAGTGCATCTGCCACAACATTTTGCTTCCCTTTTTTATAGACAATTTTAAAATCATAACCCAATATCTTGGTTATCCATTTTTGTTGTTCTTCTAAAGATAGTCTTTGTTCCAAGAAGCATTTAAGACTATCATGATCTGGTAGGTAAGGATGCCATTTCTTCAATGCATGTATTATTGCCATTATTTCCTTCTCATAAATGGGTTTTTGTAAGTCCTTTCCCTTGAGTGGTTGACTTTCAAAATCCATGGGCCTTCGTTCTTGCATTAGGACAACACATATTCCATTTCCCGAGGCATCACATTCCACAATAAAGGTTTTTGTGAAGTCTGGAGTGGTCAAGACAGGAGCTTTACACATCACCTCTTTAAGTTTTTCAGAATCTTTAGTTGCCTCTGGAGTCCATGAAAATGCATCCTTCTTAGTTAGTGTTGTTAAAGGTGTTTCTATTCTTCCATAGTTCCGAACAAACTTGTGGTAGTAACCTGTCAAACCCAAAAATCCATTAAGATTATTCAATGTTTTGGGAATCGGCCAATCCATCATTGGTGGAGTTACTTCACACACACCTAGGATTTATTTTTCCTAAGGTTATTCCTTGTTTATTAGTCATAATTAGTCATTATCCAGTCTCCTATATTTTAGGGGAGAATATTCCACCTGGAGAATATTGTCTTTCAGTTGACACTTCAGTTTGACTAGTTGAGTTGAGTTTATATGTTGCATTTGTTTTTTCACCATGCAACATTGGGATCATCACCAACTCACTACTCTTTGTTCAGTTAGTTAACTGAAGACTAGTTGACTAGTTAACTCAGCTAGGTGGCAGTTCACTCCCGTAACTGTCTGAGAGACTAGACTAGGTGGTAGTTTACTCTTGTAATTGTTGGTGCCAGATCAATATATACCACCACTATGGCTCATTAGTTACTCATGTATCCTATATCTATTGTAAATTATTCACTCTTTATGTGTGGAATACCGTTAATGAGACTTCTTCCATTATTTCTCTTTTGCTTCTTTTTTCTCAATTTCTCTTTGCAAATGTGTGTAGTATTTTCTAGCTAGATATATTTTGTGCAGATTCAACACATTTACATGGTATCAGAGCCGACGAAATGCTAAGAAACAACTACACCAAATCATTTTTTGTAGGTACAAAAGATTCAAGACAACAAAAAGATGGATTATTCGCTAGAAATACTTCTCACGCCTCATAACTATTTGGAATGGAAGCCAAAAATTTTGTTTCATCTTAGATATAGAGGCTTATACAAAATAACCATGGCAATGGAAGTAGAACCTGATTCTATCGATGAGAAAAATGACTTTCTCAATAGACAAGATATGGCCATAGGAAGTATCGGCATGTCTGTTTCTCCCAAACTTTTCCATCAAGTATATGAAGAATCACAAGGATTAACTCCAAATTAATTATGCAACATATTGGAAGTTCTATTTGGGAATAAATAATATTGTGAAGATTTCATGCAGGAGTTCGAACAAATAGAGCCAGAAGAGAAACTATCAGAAGATCAAGCCTCTTATTCTGAAGAGTCTTCTACACAAGTGTCTACAAAAATTTGTATTCCATTAATTGAATATGATGTCTACTCCATTTTAGATTTGTTTTCTGAAATTCATGTGGAATATATATGGCATGCATATTAGGAGTCACATGCAGACACTTTTTCATGCACCATGCATGCATCTCAGAAGTCAAAAAGAGAGTCGCGCACATCAGATGCCATTCTGATATTTTCTGAGAAAAATTTGTAGACACAAATTAGATATTTTAATTCCTCTCAGGAAAATTTCCAATTTAAAAAAAACAATCGTTCGAAATGGATTCCGGAAAGTGAAGTTATGATCGTCTTAAAATCAACCAAATTTCATCATTTTTCTGGAAACGGTCGCATGGTTTTCAAAATTTCATCCAAAATTTATTGGGATATTATTCATTACATGAAGATAAAGTGGATATGTGTGGAAATAGCAATGATGCATATACTTCATGAGATCCGTGCAGACATCTACATCTTCAACAAAATCTTCAAAGAGCACAAACTTGCACAGTTGCAAGGTCTTCTTGGAGTGAAGGACATGGTTTCTTAGCAACTGCCTTTTGTTCCTTATCATTTTTTATTTTATGCATTGTAATTTGAGGGGGGGTTTTGTTCCTATGAGGTTTTCCCTCTTTCCTCGTTTAGTTTAGTGTATATTTTGTATTTGGGTACCTAACATGGCCTCGTAGCCAGGACCTATTCTTTGTTTTCACCATAGTGATGTTCAGGGGGGGTGTTGGAGTTACTTCACACACACCTAGGATTTATTTTTCCTAAGTTTATTCCTTGTTTATTAGTCATAATTAGTCATTATCCAGTCTCCTATATTTTAGGGGAGAATATTCCACTTGGAGAATATTCTCTTTTAGTTGACACTTCAGTTTGACTAGTTGAGTTGAGTTTAGATGTTGCATTGGTTTTTTCACCATGCAACATTGGGATCATCACCAACTCACTACTCTTTTTTCAGTCAGTTAACTGAAGACTAGTTGACTAGTTAACTCAGCTAGGTGGTAGTTCACTCCCGTAACTGCCTGAGAGACTAGACTAGGTGGCAGTTTACTCTTGTAACTACTGGTGTGTGTCTAGATCAATCTAGACCACCATTATGGCTCATTAGTTACTCATGTATCCTATATCTATTGTAAATTATTCACTCTTTATGTGTGGAATACCGTTAATGGGAATTCTTACATTCTTTCTCTCTTGCTTCTTCTTTCTCAATTTCTCTCTGCAAATGTGTAGTATTTTCTAGCTAGATCTATTATGTGCAAGTTCAACACATTTACAATCATGGCCTTAATATTGTTAGGGTCTACCTTAGCACCTTCATGAGATACAATATGACCCAAATACTCTACCTCCTTCACTCCAAAGAAACATTTGGATGGTTTGGCATATAATTGTTTCTCCTTTAGTAGTTGTAGCACCTTGTCAACATGTCTCACATGATCCTCATAAGACTTGCTATAGATTATTATATCATTAAAAAATACTAATTTTTTTTTTCAAAGGAAGGTCTTGAAAATGGAATTCATCAACCCTTGGAATGTGGAAGGTGTATTTGTAAGGCCAAAAGGCATGACCAAAAATTCATAATGGCCTTCATGAGTTTGGAATGTTGTTTTTTGGATATCTTCTTCCTTCATTCTAATTTGATGATACCCTGAACAAAGATCCAACTTTGTGAAATAGATTGCTCCATGTAGTTCATCTAACAATTCATCAATGATGGGAATGGGGAACTTATCTTTAATAGCGATCTTGTTGATCTCTCTATAATCTGGACACATATGCCATGAACCATATTTCTTGAATACTATTACCATCGGTGCAAAGTAAGAACTTTGGCTAGGTCTAATAATGCCAACCTCTAACATTTCTTCAACCATGTGCTTAATTTCACTCTTTTGGGCATAAGGGTATCTGTATGGCTTGATGTTAGGAGGAACACTCCCAAGAATTAGGTGAATATCATGATCATGATTTCGAGTGGGTGGAAGACCTTTGGGAATATCTTCAAATACTTTGGAATGATTATCAATGATCCCTTGGAGATCTAGAGAAATATATGGATTAGATGTTTGAACATCTAGTGAGCATAGTTGTGCAATAACACCTTGATTTCCCTTTTTCAATAATTTTTTCATGCCATTATAGATTATCACCTTACCGGGTTTCCCTGTGATACCTCTTAACTCAATTTCTTTTCCTTCCAATGAAAATTTCATGAAAAGTTCTTGAAAATTAAAAGCCACTGTTCCTAACGATTGTAACCATTGGATTCCTAGTACAACATCAACACCACCCATGGGTATAGCACATTGGACTATTCATTACATATTCTCCCATAGTAATATTGATCTTATTGCATTTTCTTGAGCAATTGATAGTTCCTCCATCTGCAATCATTACTTGAAACTCTGGTGCTGGATATATTAAGAAATTGAGAGATTTGGCTAATTTAGAGTGAATGAAATTATGAGTACTGCCAAAATCAATTAGGAATATTACCTTTTTCTTTTTGATATATCCTTCGATCTTGAGGGTTTGAGGAGTGCTAATTCCATCCAATGCATTACACGATATTGTGGGAGTCAACTCTTCAGACGAAATTGCTTCTACGTTTTCATCTTGAGATGGTTCTTGTTCTTGTTCTTGTTCTTCTTCCTCTTCACAATCTATGTATAATAATTTCTTCTCACCACACTTATGTCCCTTGATGTACTTGATGTCACAATTAAAGCATAAACCTTTTTCTTTTCTTTCCTCCAATTGTTGAGGTGTCAACCTTGTAGGTTGAGGTGTTTTAGAAGAAGGAGCATTATTCTCTCTATAGATGTTAGGATTGGTCCTTCTAGTAACCATAGACATATTTTTACTTTCAATATTTCTTGCCACCCTAAATGCATTCTCCAATGATTTGGGTTCCCAAAGGTGAACCTCATGTTGAATGTTATCCTTTAAAGTTCCGATGAATACATCAATAAAATGCTCATCTGGAATATCTGTTACCTTTATATTCAATCTTTGGAAGTTCACAATGTGCTCTGTAATTGAACCCTTTTTCTTGAGATCTATCAATTGGCTAAATAAGGTATTTCTCCTTGTATCCTCATAGTGTGCTATCATTTCTTCTGTGAAAATTGTCCAAGTGACGAGTGATTTGTGAGAACAAAGCCATTGATACCATGCAATTGATTGGGTTCTAAATATAAAGAAGCAATTCGTAATTTTTTTCTATGTGGCACATTATGTAGATCAAAGAATTTCTCATTCTAAAGAATCCATGTGATTGGGTCCTTGCCATCAAACTTCCCTGTATCGATCTTAGGAACATGGTTGGTATTCAACCCAAAGTTGGAGTTTCTCCATTCTTGATTCACCTTCCTTGTGTCCTCATCATGAATTTCATGGGATACATTTTCACTTTTAGGTGTCCTCTCTATTAGGAAAGTTTTCAATCCTTCCATGATCTCCCCTTTTAAACCATCCATCTTAGTATTTATTTCCTCCAACTTATCTTTCGTTGAATCCATCATCTCTTGTAGTTCATATTTTGTTACTGTCTTCTTTTGTAAATCATTAATGTCCCTATGAATCTATTCACCTTCATCAAGAGTCCAAGTAGGATTGTATGGAGGCTTATTTGGTGTAGAAGTTCCCTTTTTTGGTGGCATGTTGGCCAAGTATCACTTTAAACCTTGATTTTGAGGTGGTTATGCTAGAAAATCTTCCTTTTATTGTATCTACAAACTTTTGTCCCTTCTGAGTATGATTTTTTTTTTTTTGTATGTCTTTGATATTTCTTCTTTGCAATGCCATGGGTCTGATCAAAATTGGATGTGCCAAGTGGAAGTTACAGTAACTTCCCCACAACTTGCTGATTTTTTTCCTTTCCAGGAGATCTCACTTGTATAGCGTGCACCACACAAAATAATTGATTTAAAATTCTGAAACTAGTATAAGGACTACTACGAGCTATCCACTAGACAATGAAACTAATCTCACTCTATTTGGATACTCTACGAAGAATTTATGATTGTTTTACACAAAACACCTGCTTGAGACTAGTCAATAGGACTAGTCAGATACCCTATCTTCCACAGGGTGTATCTACAAATGTAAGATGACCCAGAAGCTTAAATTGTTACCAAAGATACCTTACTAATTTTTGTGAATAACCTCCAGAGTTGAGGGTCTGAAACGTTACAAAAAAAAAATTATAGCGAAAATTCCGCATTGACTCAATTCAGGATGATTCTAGAACCCTATATTACAAAGGTTGTATCTCCTAAAGTGTAAGGCCTCAGGAGCTGAAATTTTAACCCAACATACCTTGATCTGTATTATAAATATCCTCCAAGCCGTTCCTTTTGAATCATTGTATAAAACAAGTTATAGCGGAAATTTCAATGTGTCCCAGATGTAGCAATGAAACCCCAAGACCTTGATACCATATGTTAGGAATCAAATATCAATATAGCATAGAAAAACCTCAGAATAAGTACTCAACGCCTTGAAAAAGAGATAAATTCAGATAATAAGCCTCTTCAAGGGGGAAACCTCCTTATGCCCACATAAATGTCCAAATAGAAGATCATTCCAAATGAAAATGTCTCCTTGGTATATATAGGAGACTAGGAGGTATAATTACGACTAATGGACTAAAGATGACATAAATAAAATAACATTACTAATGTAATATTCCCCAATTAAGGGGTAATGAGCCAATATTTAGGGCTTAACAGTAGCACACCTAGGGAGAAAATCATGCTAGGGACCAATGCATGGTTGATACTACAAATCATATTCCATAAATTTGAAAGAGGGAGAATGAAGTAAAATCCTTCATGTTGATACATCATACGAAAAACCTAGAGCTAGCTTCGCAGTTGATGTTTCTACAATCATCAATTGGAAGAATCATAGCACACATAAAACTCCCTCGAGAACATGTCTCACCCCTTCACTCCTCCCAAGTGAATCAAGTTCCTATGAGGATTCCTTCCTCTGTGGCCTCTCTTTGACTTCTTGCAAGTGTTTGGAGTTTATATAGTCTCAAAATTTAAAACTAGTGGATGCCACAAGTAAATTTAATGATTTTTCTCTATGTGATGTTGAAAATCACACTTAGGATGCCAGACTAGACCTTGAGTGGGCATATAATCCAAAATCCATCAAGGACATGAAACTCAATAATTTTCTTTTATGAATATAACATGTTTGTCACACTATTTTTTACTTTTACAATATGTAAGGTAGTATATTTACCAAGCCTTTAATGGTTGGAATTGGAAGGTAGATCTTGTGGGTAGTTGGTAGTTAATTTTTTTATTATTAAATATTAGGCTAAGGCTAATCCTAAAAAAAAATTATTACAATGTTGTCGAGTTCAATCACAACATTTTCTAATATAAAATTTACTTGTTGCTATGAAAAATAGACACCAGATAACAAAAATGGCAATTAAAAAAACCATTATTAGTAAACCATAACCACTAAAAGAGACCATAAAAAATGGTTCTATTGTATCACTAAAATAAAATATAGAATACCCCCTTAAAAAAAGTAGTGTCGAACTATCTATTTTTTTTTTCGCATAAAATGAAGGTATCCAAAAAATCATGTAGTCTATAGCATTTCCATCAAATTCATAATGATGTAATAGAGACAAATGTGGATTGGAATGCTTTTCCAAGGTTAGAGGATGTCATAGATAGGTAAAGTCACACCTTATAAGAGTGGAGGAAGAAAGAGTGCAAGTGGCCTCGACCAAAAAGGATATTTATACAAAGTAGAAAGCTAGCATAGAAGGCATTTATGCTAGTTGTAGAAATGACACTTAACGATATATTGAAAATAAGGAAGGTATACCTTAATTTTAATGGGAATTCATGTTATTTGATTTTTTTCCAAGGAAACCTTAAATTTCTAAGGACTTTCTCACATTTTGAAGACGATACCCACTATAAACTCATCGACACTAATTACAACACCTCACTAGGTAGGGACATCATGTGAGACATGCAGCAAAGGGAGTCAATACAAGGAAATGTTTAATGACCCCAAAACTAGGCTACATAAAGCTTGTTGGCACAGGGGTAGACCCAAGGTTCAATGCTTCAACAACACACCAACAAAACCCTAGCTACCGGCCCTTTCGAAAACACCTGTGAAGCAGATGAAGTCTCACTCGAGGTAGAGGCAGGGGTGGTTGTAGGAATCCAGTGTCTGCAACCTTCGTTGGGACACAGATCTGTGATTACAATATTCTAACAAAGCACTTAGCAGTTTTCATTCATTAGTACTTAACATTTTTCTACAACGCAGATAAACCCTAATGACAATGCAACACAATATTCAACAAGATTCAACACATTCAAGCACTAAACACATCAACATAGATCAGATATAGCATCTTATTCACATCATTAGGAACTAAGCTATCATATTCATTTAAGCATACATCATTGTACTAAAAATTAATCATATGAACCATAAAACAACCATAAAGCACAAAGCAATCAAAACACGGGATATATGTGGTTCACCCCCAACCTGGGGCTACATCCACCAACTCTTCTTCTCTTTATTGTCTTCTGTCAATCATCTACATGCACAGAGCCATAAGGTCCTACTCCGCATAGGACAAGACATCTACGTGCACCTCGCCCAGATCCTCCTTCCCCAAGCTAGGTTACAACAAAAAACCTTTATACAATATCTTACAGTCACTTGCACTTAGCCTTGCAAGTCTCACACAGTATGCACAAAGCATGTACAATTACCACTTACACTTAGCACATTGGCCTTCATATGCCCTTAGTACCTAGCATCACACCACACCACACCACTTACTTACATAGCCTAGCTTTCTATTTATACATTACAAAAATGGCCTAACCATGGGTAAACCCATGGGCCAACATCCCCATACTGGTTACATAATCCCTAATCCCAAAAACTCCCTAAAAGGGGTCGAGATGTTGTGATCTCTGCTTCAACTTGCGCTCCGCCTTCAACAGCCTGTCAAAGTCCCAAAATAGTTCAAACCTGACCAAGGATCTCAAAAACTTGGTCAAGGGCCAATAGACCCCCAACACTCACCCGTGACTCGTCCCAAGTCACTCTGATCTGGGTATCTCTGCTTCAAAAGTCTCAAGCCTAGCTCAAGCTGCTTCGACCTGCTATTATGCCAAGTCTTCCTGCTCAGTGAACTCCTGAAGAATTGCCTCATTCGCAGGTCCCTCTAAGTGTTGTTCGACTGAAGTGACTACTTGTTCCCTCTCTGCTCCTTGTCCTTCAATCTCTTCGAACAGTTGGCAAGCTGCATCCTAGACTGGAGGGAGCCTCTGAGTCACTTCCATGACTTTACTCTGTATGGAATGGACGTGTTGTTGAACAATGCGATGTTCCTGGGATCATTTCATTCTCTCAACTACTGACAAGAGCTTCAACTATGCTTGTACCGTCACTGCTTGTTGCTTTTGTAAATTTGTTGAACCTTTATAGAATAGATCTAGCTAGAAAATACCACACACATTTGCAAAGAGGAATTGAGAAAGAAAAAGAAAGATAGAAAGAATGGAAGAATTCTCATGAACCGTATTTCACACTCAAAGATTGAATAATTTACAATATATATATATATATATATATATATATATATATAGGATAAATGAGTAACTAATGAGACATTGTGGTGGTCTAAATTGATCTAGACACACACCAGCAGTTACAAGAGTAAACTGCCACCTAGTCTAGTCTCTCAGGCAGTTACGGGAGTGAACTGCCACCTAGCTGAGTTAACTAGTCAACTAGTCTTCAGTTAACTGTCTGAACAAAGAGTATTGAGTTGGTGATGATCCCAATGTTGCATACTGACAAAACCAATGCAACATCTAAACTCAACTCAACTAGTCAAACTGAAGTGTCAATTGAAAAAGAATATTCTCCAGGTGGAATATTCTCCCCTAAAATATAGGAGACTATATAATGACTAATTATGACTAATAAACAAGTAAAAACCTTAGGAAACATAAATCCTAGGTGTGTGTGAAATAACTCTAAAAATAAAGAATGGGTCCTGGCTATGAGGCCATGTTAGGTACCCAAATACAAAAGATACACTGAAATAAACAAGGAAAGAGGGAAAAACTCATGGGAACAAACCCCCCCCCCCTCAAATTACAATGCATAAAATAAAAAATGAGAAGGAACAAAAAACAGTTGCTAAGCAACCTTGTCCTTCACTCCAAGAAGACCTCGCAATTGTGCAAGTTTGTGCTCGTTGAAGATTTTGTTGAAGATGTAGATGTCTGCACAGATCTAATGAAGTAGATAAATCATTGATATTTCTAGACATATCAACTTTATCTTCTTGTAATGAAAAATATCCAAATAAATTTTGGATGAAATTTTGAAAACCGTGCGACCGTTTCCAGAAAAATGTTGAAATTTTGTTGATTTTAAAACGATCATAACTTCACTTTCTAGACTCCGTTTCGGACGATTTGTTTTTTGAAATTGGATATTTTCCTGAGAGGAATTCAAATATCCAATTTGTTTCTGCAATTTGTTCTCAAAAAATATCATAATGGCGTTTGATGTGCGCAGATCCCTTTTTGACTCCTGAGATGCATGCATGGTGCATGCAAAAGTGTCTGCATGTGAATCCTAAGATGCATGCCATATATCTTCCACATGAATTTCAGAAAAAAAAATCTGAAATGGAGTAGACATCATCTTCAATTAATGGAATACAAATATCTGCAAATACTTTTGTAGAAGACTCTTCATAATAAGTGGCTTGATCTTCTGATGGCTTCTATTTTGGCTCTATCTGTTCGACCTCCTGCATGAAATATTCACAATATTCTTTATTCCCAAATAGAACCTCCAATATGGTCCATAATTCATTTGGAGTTAATCATTTTGATTCTTCATATACTTGATGGAAAAGTTCGGGAGAAACATACATGTCGATACTTCCTATGGCCATATCTTGTCTATTGAGAAAGTCATTTTTCTCATCGATAGAATCATGCTCTACTTCCATTGCCATAGTTATTTTGTACAAGCCTCTACATATAATATGAAGCATCATTTTTGGCTTCCATTCCAAATAGTTATGAGGCACGAGAAGTATGTTCGACGAATAATCCATCTTTTTGTTGTCTTCAATCTTTTGTACCTGCAAAAAATGATTTGGTGTAGCTTTTTCTTGGTAGTCCGTCATCTATGACACCATGTAAATGTGTTGAACCTGCACAGAATAGATCTAGCTAGAAAATACCACACACATTTGCAGAGAGAAATTGAGAAAGAAGAAGCAAGATATAAAGAATGGAAGAATTCTCATTAACCGCATTCCACACTCAAAGAGTGAATAATTTACAATATATATAGGATAAATGAGTAACTAATGAGCCATAGTGGTGGTATAGATTGATATGGACACACACCGGTAGTTACAAGAGTAAACTGCCACCTAGTCTAGTCTCTCAGGTAGTTATCGGAGTGAATTGCCACCTAGCTAAGTTAACTAGTCAACTAGTCTTTAGTTAACTAACTAAACAAACAATAGTGAGTTGGTGATGATCCCAATGTTGCATGGTGACAAAACCAATGAAACATCTAAACTCAACTTAACTAGTCAAACTGAAGTTTCAACTGAAAGAGAATATTTTCCAGGTGGAATATTCTCCCCTAAAATATAGGAGACTAGATAATGACTAATTATGACTAATAAACAAGTAAAAACCTTAGGAAAAAAAAATCTTAGGTGTGTGTGAAGTAACTCCAACAGCTTTGCCTCCTGGAGCTGTGACTTCGGTGTCTTCAGTTTAGGGTCCTCAGTAAGTCGCTCATACGTCTGTGCACTGCGATCACTTAGTTGTTTACATTCCAGAGATAATGCTCCAATCCTCTCAACTGTGCTTCGGGCAGTGGCTTCTCTTTGGTCTCGCACGTCTTGCGGAGTACTTGGTACTGTTTGTAGCTCTAGATATATTATTCTCTGTTGAAGCTATTGGATGGCTTCAGCAAGCTGTGCTACTTGATGCTCCACTAGGTCTTCCTCCTTGTGCTCTAAGCCAGTGAAAGAGCGAAGTGATCTGCTGACTGCTTCTTTTACTCCAGCCTGCTCCATAAGAAGTTGTTCTTTCTCATGCTAGATTTGCGCCTTTTCCTCTTCAAACTTTGCTTGGATGGCAGCCTTCTCCTGCTGTGCAACCCAGTGTTGCTCTATTAATTCCTCTTGTTATTTCTTCAAGGCCACTGTGGCATGTTCTATTTCTTCCTATGTGCAACGAAGGCGGGCTTCAATCGCTTCAGCTAGTCTGTGGAGTTAGGTAGGCTCATCTCCCAACTCTGTTTCTTTTGATAGCTGGGGCACAATGGACACTACGCGACTGGAGTGAAGGGCCTGTTGTACCCCTCGCAATTCTGCTTCAATTTTTTCATACATGGTCTCTTGATTAGCTTCATTTCTCTGCAAAAGATCTTTTAAGGCATCTAATACAGCTGCGATGATGAAGTCAAAGTCATCGAGCGTGAGCACAGTCTACAACTTGGTCTTACTAGCTTTTGACTTCTTCTGCGATGTGGGTTTCATGGGAGAAACCTTTCTTTTGTGAGATGGATCTGGGTCATCGGGGGGATTCTGTGGCGGTGTTACTTTACCTTGCTTCTGTTGATCTTATTTTCCATTGTACTCTTATTTATCTACTTCATCATCACCTCCTCCTCCAGGTGATTCTGAAGCAGTTTCTTCTGATGCACTGCTCAGATGCTGGACCTCTTTTGTCTTCTTCCTTCTGCTAGTTCCAGGTGTAACATACCCTTCACGAGTAGTCGTCGGGCTTTCGATTAGTTTGGGATTGAAAAATTATGTGGGGTCAACAGGGATAAGGAGATCTGCTGGCCACTCCTTATTAATTTCTTCTAGGTCCTCCTCTGTGAGTTTGTAGTAAGTCTGTAGTACTTCTTTGTGTTTGCCTCTACATGTAGTGATGTAGATAAAATGTCTGTCTGAGTGGAACTTCACAAATGGCTTGAACCTGTGCAGGGTGTTTGACGTTATACGAGGTACAACCTCAATAGCCTTCATTAACTGCAGGTAGTAGGTGTGGAACACCATGTTTGATTGCCATTTTTTTCCCATGTCGCTTAAATACCATAGCGAAGTGAACTTCATGTCTAAGGGCTCAGATGGTTCTAGTTCAAGGAAGGTCGCTCCTTCCGGCATCTCCCAAGCTATGAATGCGATGAGGATCAGCAACCAACTAAAATGGAACTCATAGCCCTTATACTGAGCTTCATGATAGTCTTGGTATAACCGGTTGACTAAGTAGTTTTCCCAATTCATCTGTAGCCCTTCCATGCATTTCCCCACAAGGTCAACAACAAAACGTGTGACCTACATGGGTTTGTTCTTTCGGACTATCTTACCAACAATCAGCTAGAAAGCAAGATGCGCTGCGTCATTCTAGATGGAGGCTACCTTGTAGCCTAAATTCCCCTTATCCACATCACCTTATCTATCTTTAATATTCTGCGCCAGGGTGTGGTCTGCAGCCTTCCCTGGGTAAAAATCTTGCGGGTCTGGTCCCTGCATGCTCAATCTGGTGATCTGATGGATCAACGTCGAATCGACGGTGATGCGTCTGTTTAGCCACAAATAACCACCATGGAATTTCGAAAGAAGGATCTTAACACACACGTTAACCTCATGGTGCCTTCCAAAATGAGGTATTTTCATCACGTTCAGAATAGTGGACTGCGTGAGGTCCATGGTCCATGGTTCGGGGATTATCCTCAACTTCTTCCCCTTCGTCCTAGTCAAATACTTGTGAGGAGTGAGAATGATGAATTTCTTGTGATCCCCTAGGTTAAAGTCATTGATCTTTAGTGTCATGATCTTATCCGGCTAAGGCTTGTCTGTGTGTATCCCCTTTGAGAGGTACACAATAACCAAGGTGTAGTCAAAGTCCCTGGGAACACTGTCATGATTCACTGCGCTGACTAGAGACAGAATGTAGTCGGGCGAGATGGATGGGATTAACTTTGCATTCACCAAGTCATATAGATGCTTCATTCTTTTCTCTTCTGCAAATCGGGATGGTCTAGATCCACGAGTAGTCGACGGGGAGGCTTGCACTCCTTGCGTCGATGAGGCTTGAACTCCTGTGTACATCACTCTCTTTTCCTGATCGATTAAAATTTCCTCTACTGACTTTTCCATAGTGTTGAGCTCATCCGACATGCACGCTCGAGATTGGGTATCGCATGTTGATTAATATTTTCTCAATGTAATAGAATGGACGGAAAGGTCTCAATAAGCACAACGCAATAGCAATGAGTTCTCTTGTTGGCTCGGATACAATTCGCGAAAGTGTGCTCAACACAATAGTCGATGAGATAAGTAGACAACGATGTAAAAAATCCTTCCAATGGACAAGGAGCCTTCATTAATGCAGTTCTGTCCATTACGACATGGTCCCAATGGTCCGATGGTGAGATTTCTGATCATAATTGTTGTTCTAACCATCTGAGAACATCAATCTAATGGTTATAATGCTACCAGCGGTCATATCGCTCCGCCATGGTGAAGTGCCAATCTGAGCTACTCTAATATTCCAGCGAAGTTCAAATTTTGTAGACCTTCCTTCTATGAAGTCTTTTCTGGAGCTTCCTGTAATTTCTTCAACTTTGCTTTCTTCTTGTTGAGCTTTCTAGCTTTCTTCCCTGTGATCTGCATTACTGCGTTCCTCTTCCCATTATGATTCTTGTCTTCTCTTGGCATAATAAATTCACGTTGTTGATGATATTTCGTAGGGTTCAAGGCCAATATTTCTTTTCTGACTAGGGTAGGTGCTCTACTCTCTTGTATGGACAAGTTTTTAAAGTCTGCCTATGTTCTTTCAACTTCAACATCCAATTTTTCCTTGTTCTTCCAATAAGTGTGCTATTCTCGTAGCCATGAAGTCTCTTAGCTCTTGATTTTTCTATTCTAAAGCTTCCTCTTCTTGTTTTCTTCAGATCTGATCTTTCTCAATCCAGGTTTTTCCTAATAACATAGCAAATGGGTTGATGTTCTCAATAAATTTAACAACCTCAAATTCTTCTTCTGTCGAAGTGCCATGAGAACTCATAGATGTCTGGGTAAGTCTTCCACATAGGGTTACCAACTTTCCTCTAAATAATTTTATTCCTCCCAATGAAGGAATCATAGCAGGCTTTCCTAAAATTTCCCAAGTTCTTTTTGTCATAATATTCACCTGTGTTTCCTCATCCAGAACACAGTCTATGTCGCAGTCTCCTATTCTTGTTTCTATGAACTCTTTCTCTTTGAAGATATCTGATAAGTTGATATCTCTGTGGTCATTCAAGGTTTCTTGCATTTGTAGTACTACAATCTCTGATCTTTTTTGGGGTTTTTCCACAGTCTTAATTTCTGAGTCTTTCTCATGTTTTTCTTGTTCCATATTCATTCTTTCAAGTTTTTCAATCATCCTAGGGAAATCCATAACTTCATGGTCCATAGCTTTACAACAAAGACAACTAGGTCTTCTATCAGGGAAATCCTTAGCAAGATCGTCTGGCCTTCTGCAGCTGTAACAAAGGGATAATCCTCTCTTCCTCTTAAATGATTCTCAACCTTTCTTTTACTGCACACTAGGATCATGGTAGCTAACCTGTAGAAAATTATTCCTAGGATCTTGCATCCATTTGTTAGTCCACACATTATTTCTATGCATAGGAATACCATATATTTCATTATTTCTATTAGATCTACTCATATCAAACCTTCTTTCTTCTATTTGTTCCCTAGTTTTCAGACTAGGAACAAATTTATCAAATATACCTAGATCCATACTTTTGAAGAAAAAATTTCCACTTATCTTACCTCTAACAGAGCAAAAAGCTTTCAGATCTCACCTCTTTAATAAAAAAAAATTCACTGATCTCTATTAGAGAACAAATATTTCATATCTTACCTCTTTTCTTCGGATCAGACTTTTTTTCTTAGCACAAAGCTTTCACAAGTTAAGTAGAAACTGTGCACTAAAGCAACAGATCTACGTACAAAGATTTCTTTATTTTCCTCAGTTCCCAACAATCACAGTTTTAGGTCCCAACAACAGAACCATTTGTTGGCACAGGGGCAGACCTAGGGTTCAACGCTTCAACAATGCACCAACAAAACCCTAACTACCAACCCTTTCGGCAACACCTACAAAGCAGATGAATTCTCACCCGAGGTAGAGGTAGGGGTGGTTGCAAGACTCCAGTGTCTGCAACTTTAGCTAGGACACAAATCTGTGATTACAATATTCTAACAAAGCACTTAGCAATTGTCATTCATTAGTACTTAACCTTTTTCTACAGTGCAGATAAACCCTAATGATAGCACAACACAGTATTCAACAAGATTCAACACATTCAAGGACTAAACACATCAACATATATCAGATCTAGCATCTTATTCACATCATTAGGCACTAATCTATCGTATTCATTTAATCATACACCATTGTAATAAACATTAATCATATAAATCATAAAACAACCATAAAGAACAAAGCAATCACAACACATGATATACGTGGTTCACCCACAGCCTGGGGCTACGTCCACCAACTCTTCTTCTATTTATTGTCTTATGTCAATCATCTACATGCACAGAGCCATAAGGTCCTACTCCACATAGGACATGAGATATGTGTGCACCTCGCCAGATCCTCCTTTCTCAAGCTAGATTATAGCACAAAGCCTTTACACAATCTCTTACAGTCACTTGTACTTAGCCTTGCAAGTCTCACACAATATGTACAAAGCATGTACAACTATCACTTGCACTTAGCACATTGGCCTTCACTTGCCCTTAGCACCTAGCATCACACCACAACACACCACTTACTTACATCGCCTAGCTTTCTATTTATACATTACAAAAATGACCTAAACATGGGTAAACCCATGGGCCGACATCCCCATACCCGTTACATAAGCCCTAATCCCAAAAATGCCCTAAAAGGGGCTGAGATATCGCGATCTCTGCTTTGACTTGCACTCCGCCTTCGACATCCTGTTGAAGTTCTAAAATAGGTCAAACCTGACCAAGGATATCCAAAACTTGGTCAAGGGCCAACAAAGCTCATGCAACACTCAACCACTCAAGCTAGTCCATTAGGGGATTTGTTACTTGAATATATCTAAATATTATAAATATAAATTCTAAATATTTGCAACATTGTGTGAAGTTCCCAATGTCAATTTGTAAGTACTACATAGGACCACAACAAGCTAAAAAGAATTCCATTGTCTTTTAAGATCCAAAAAATATTTATGTAATTGACATGTAAATGTAATGATGATGGTTATGATGATGATAATGATCATTACCATCCATTGAGACCAACTTTGCTTTAAGATTTTGTTTTTATGATTTAAAAGATTAGAGAGAATCTTTCCTAACTCTTATTGTTTGATGAGTTAAAAAGGCATGGGAATTTGTAGTGTTATAAATATTATGAAAATACTAAATTTGTAGTGTTATAAATATTATGAAAATACTTGATTTAATATTGACATATGGAGTACATTTTATGAGAAAGTGTTTTCATACTCTAACATCTTAATAACATTGTGGGAAGTTCCCAATGTCAATTTGTAAGTACCATATAAGACAACAATAAGATAAAGAAAATTTCATTGTATTTTAAGATCCCAAAAATATTTATATAATTGATTTGTAAATGTAATGATGATTATGATGATGATAATTATCATGATCATTACCATCGAGACCAATTTTTCTTTAAGATTTTGTTTTTATCATTTAAAAGAATAGAGAGAATCTTTCCTAACTATGTTTATTTTATGAGTTAATGAGGTATGAGAATTTATAGTGTTATAAATATTATGAAAATAAAATTTAATATGGACATGTGAAGTACATTTTAAGAGAAAGTGTTTTATAGTCCAACCTCTTAATATCACAAAGATAACATTTTAAAACGTAAGAGAAAGTGTTTTATATTCCAACCTCTTAATGTCACAAAGATAACAACATTTTAAGTCTTATCCAATGCTAAATTTCACTCTAAAACTTTGAAGAGTTTATTTTTATTTTAGCAATGTTATTTATTTTGTTTAAATTAGCTATAACATTAAAATATTTTTAATTTCTAAATTGAAATTAATATGTTGGGATCCTCTCTAGAGGTGTAATGGGGGACCAAATGATCTATAGTAGAGTAATAATAGTGCAGGTCATTCAATGTAAGGTGGACTTGGTTCACCCCCGGATGTGGGTAACCACATGGAAGCCCACACCCACTCTCTCGGCACATGCCGCGATGACTGGATGCGTGCCACCTCACCCCCCCTCATGCTCCTAATTAACTTCCCTCCCCCCCCAAGGCGATGTTCATTCACTACGCCCATGGACCTTGCCCCTCACCCACGCACTCTCTGCACTCTTTTGCAGCTCCCACACTCCAATAGTCTGGCAACCATATGGCATCGGACATGACCCCTCCCTTCCTTCGCGCTCTTTCTTTGGTCGTCTGTGTGCATTCCCCTCACACTCACATTGCCTCCCTTGTAGATGAGCTCTTTGTGCTCCTTTGACGTCACCCCTCTGTTCTCAAAGCTAGGTGAAAGCTCTACTTTGCACCTTGTCCTCCCAATTTCTCCCCCATGCCTCCTCATTGGCGCACCACCCCCACCCTGGGACAGAGTGACCACAATGCACCTCCTTAGCTCCTCACCTGCCCTTCCTAGCCAACAAGGATGACTTTGATCACTTTGTTCCGGGTTCCCTACAACAATTTCTTGACGACTAGGAAGAAGAGATCTCTGGCTCCCTCCCAACATCTTGTCGCACCTCCAGGCATCGATGCAACTACTGGGTGGTCAAAAATCTATTTGCTCGTTCCCTCCTCAGCCTCCCTGGTGTCTTTGTTCCTATCCCTTCTAGCTCACCTCACTCACCCCAATCCCCCATAGCTTCCNAACACTCTTCCTCCTCCCTTTGCGACCCCTCCCACCTACTCTATGCCTCTTGAGACACCTAGCATTAGTGCTAAGGAGACACCTCCATACATGAGTGACACATTGATGACTCCAGGCATGCACGTCTTGATGACAACGAGGACTCTAGGTATGAAAAGCACGTTGACGTCTCCAGTCATGCACAACTCATTGATGGTTCCCGACATCAAAACAATAGGCCTCCCGGTCAAACACCCATCCACGGGCAGCTCCAGCTCGGCCAGCGACAGTGACAGTGACTTTGGTGGTTGTCTAGTCATAAAAGAAAATCCTATGGATCACACCCATCCTTGATGTTCATGCATCTGCACCACTTCTCGGGTTTTTTTTCAGGTTTATTTAGATATTTACAAGCTTCTCTGGTTTCTGGTAAAAGACACAAGAACCACTAAAACTCAATTTTATTTTTTGGGGTGTGCCTGGTTTCCCATTAAGGGCAGGCAAAATTCCATGCCTAGTTTCCCACTAAGGGCAGACACAACTTTGTCCCCTCTGTATTTTCTTGATTGTACTTTACTTCACTATATTTTAATAGAATAGACATCGATCTTACAAAAAAAGGTGGACTAGGTTCACTATGATTATATTTATTAAATAAGACTCACTATAAGACCCACTATAGTAGTATTAAATAAAAGTAATGAGGTCTCATTAAAGAAGGTCCACTAGGTAGTTAGGATATTGTTATGATTAAGATTATCTTTATTAGTTATAAATAAAGATGTTGTCCTCCTTATGAGATGCGTGGAAGAATATTGTATTTGAATCTTAACTCATTAGAAGGTTTCTCCCTCAAAGAGACAAGTGGAGAAGGTTACCTTTTGCCATTAAACTCAAGGGGAGAAGCCATACCCTTTTCCATTGATGGAAAAGGGGGAGAGAAATTGGGATCATGATGATAGGGGGAGCACAAGTGTTTCCATCAATGACAAAGGGGGAGAGTGTTGGAAGATTGGTTGTTGTCATTGATGTCAACCCTAGTCATGGGTTTTGGACCGCAAGATTGATGAAGGTATTTGAACATGAAGGACAATGCACATGCAGATACAACACCCATGGATGGATAGTATAAATCATGTTGTTTTCATTGGTATTTGGAACATCACATGGATCCTCATGGTTGAGGAGAAATGAATTTTTTAATATGACAAAGTGAATTGAAGAAGGAAGTACATGTAGGCCCTGAAGATAATTAAAGAAAAGAATTACAAAATAAGAAAGTGTCAGGTCGACCCTAATGTTAAAAGGAAGTGACATAAATGGTATAAATAAACATCATTATAAATTCATTTGATACAAGTCAAATTTCAGAGGTAATAAGAAGAAAAGAAGGTTGGATTTCAAGGGAGGATGAAGTTTTTTGGTGATGTGTTCTAAGGTATGTTATTTTCAGGTCATCTTACCATTTTTTCTATAACCTTTTTTCTAGAATGATTCATATGGTGAAATCTCTATGGTATTGAGAAGACATATCAAGGTACCTCTGGTAAAAATTTCATCTCTTTATTCACTATAATTATGGAGATACACTCTATGGAATTTAGGGTTTATGACCAGTCCTGAAGCTAGTCAATAAACTGGTGTTCCAAGTAAGACAGTCATAACTTCCTCCTCAAGAACCCAAATGAAGTGGGACAAATTTCATTGGAAAGAGTATAGAATGTAGTTTATTGTATGTGAGTTTAAGAATCAGATGTTAATTATTGAGTGTGGGGTATTCTATGCAATTTCACTCTCCTGAATAGACCAGAATTGAATAAAGTCTACCATTCTTTCTATAACCTCTTTTTGGGGAGGATTCAAGGAGTGAAAATTGGAGGAGTTTCAGAGAATACATTGAGTAATATTATCTACAGGATAATAGTACTCCAAGAATTGAAGAAGTCTCAGGAAGCATTATCAGGTTTTATGTGATGATTGGTTGATGGTGATGATTTAATGTAAAGTTTTATTATCTCTCATATATTCTTGGGTGGATGGAAGGGGCAAGGATGGAGAGTTCAACTCTCTCTCGATATTGGAGGATTGTATCTTCCTCTTGGAGGTTTATCTCTCCCTTTTACATTTGGAAGTTGTAGCTACCTTTGGAATTCATTACTTCCCTTGAACAATAACTATTGATTATTTCCCATATATTGTGCATGGTGTATTGTGGTGTATTGGTGTAGCTCTTATACTATTGTCCATTTCTCATTGGATATAGTTTAATGGTTTAAGTATAAGTTGAAATTGGTTTTAAATTGTACTTGATACTGATTCATCCCCCTCTCAGTATCAACAATTGGTATCAAAGCGGTTTACCTTCAGTACAGTTTAACCACTAGATGGAAGATCCTAAAAAGAAATGGAAGACAAAATTCCAAATAGGATTCCACCATTTGATGGAATCAATTTTGAATACTGGAGTAATAGAATGGAAACTTACTTGGAATCTCTTGGGGCAGATGTTTGGTTCTCAGTTGCTTTAGGATACAATTCTTTGAAGAAACCAAAGACTACAGCTCAGAAGGAAGCAAAAAGGATCAACAAATTGGTAATAGATACCATCCTGGATGGATTGACAGATTTAGTGAAATCCAAGGTGGGATCATGTGCATCATCAAAAGAGATTTGGGACAAGCTAAAAGACCTTTATGTAAGGGAATACGTAGAAGAAGAAGTTGAAGAAAATTACAACATATCAGATTTCAAAGAAGAAAATAGAGGTCAGTTCTTTTGCTTTTATTGTGAAGGAGTAGGTCATGTTGAATTTGAATGTCCTCATCCAAGGATTGAAAGAAATGACACTGAAGAAGAAAATCATGAAGAAAAAATTATTCAACAAGAAGATGAGAATCTTAAAAAATTGAAGCATGTTGAGATTTAAAATAGCAAGCTCAAAGACACGCAAAGAAAACTAAGAAGTGAATTGGGTAGTTGTGAAAAGACAGTTGTAATCTTGATGAAACAATTAGAATACTTTGAGAAACTAAGAGAAGAAACCATTTCCTTGAAAACTCTACTCGAAGAAGAAAGAAGAATAGGAGAAGTAAGGAATGTCCAAATGATGAAGAAAGAAGAAGATTGTGAGAAACTTGAACAAGAAGTTGTCTCAATGAGGAAGAGCTTAAGAAACTCTCAAGTGCCAAAAGACTTAACACATCTTGGATGCATGGGTGAAACTTCATACAAAGAAGATGCAAATACCAACAAGAAGGTTGAAGAAAGAGCTACACAGGCAGTTGATGAGAAATGGACCAGGATACCAGAAAGAATGAATAATTACAAAAGAGATGAATATCCAAGAAGGCCTCCTACCTTTAGGAATCAAAGAAGCTTCAAACAGTATGAAGGAAACTATAGAAGAATAGATCATGAACCTAGATGGACTACATCAAAAAGAAGCCCACTTACTCCAAGGTATCAAAATTTCTTTCTTGATCATTGTTATACTTGCAAAAATTTTGGACATAAGGCAATTAATTGTAGAATCAATGAAAGGAACACATACACAAGAAACATGAATGGTGTAAATAGAATATATGGAAATAATTATGGATTTGTCAACAGAAGTTATAATTCATTTTCCCCATTGATGGAAAAAAATATTGCATGCTACAAATGTAATTATCTTGGTCACAAAGCATGAGATTGCAGATATATGAATGGAGATGTCCCTATGCCAACCACAGTATGGAGAAGGAAAGAGATTCAAAACAATAAACATTGTTGAATAGCATTGACTGATGAAGAATGTAAAGAAGAATATGAATGGTACATAGACAATGGATGTTCTTCACACATGACCAAGGATCGAGAAAAATTCATCAGCTTAAAGAGAAAGGGTGGTAATGTTGCATTTGGAGATGACTCATCTTCCAAAATACTTGGAGAAGGTGTAGTAGAGCTTGGAAGAAAAAATTTAAAAGAATAGAATGTTCTATTGGTTGAAGACTTGAATCATAATCTACTCAGTGTAAGTAAAATGTGTGATCAAGGATACACTCTTACGTTTGACTCTCAAAAATGTAAAATCGGAGAAAATAACTCAGGAAGATTGGTTGCAACTGCAACAAGAAGACCGAACAACATGTACATCCTAGACATGAAAAAGAGAGAGAAGACAAAAGCCACACAAAAGGATTCCAATGAAGAAAAAGTACCAAAGACCAAAAATAAGGATGAATTATTTTTGAGTGCCACATGTTTAGGGGGAGCAGCCCCAAAGAAGAAGGTTACCTTTTTCCATTAAACTCAAGGGGGGAATCCATACCTTTTTCCATTGATGTCAAAGGGGAAGAGAAATTGGGATCATGATGATAAGGGGAACATGAGTGTTTCCATCAATGACAAAGGGGGAGATTGTTGGAATATTGGTTGTTGTCATTGATGTCAACCCTAGTCATGGGTTTTGGACCGCAATATTGATGAAGGTATTTGGACATGAAGGAAAATGCACATGCAGATACAAGACCCATGGATGGATAGTATACATCATGTTGTTTCCAGTGGTATGTGGCACTTCACGTGGATCCTCATGGTTGAGGAGAAATGAATTTTTGAAGATGACAAAGTGAATTGAAGAAGGAAATACATGTAGGCCCTGAAGATAATTAAAGAAAAGAATTACAAAATAAGAAAGTGCCAGGTCGGCCCTAATGTTAAAAGGAAGTGACATAAATGGTATAAATAAGCATCATTATACATTCATTTGATACAAGTCAAATTTCAGATGTAATAAGAAGAAAATAAGGCCGGATTTCAAGGGAGGATGAAGTCTTTTGGTGATGTGTTCTAAGATATGTTATTTTCAGGTCATATTACCATTTTTCCTATAACTTTTTTTCTAGAATGATTCAGATGGTGAAATCACTATGGTATTGAGAAGACATATCAAGGTACCTCTGGTAAACAGTTCAGCTCTTTATTCACTATAATTATGGAGATACACTCTATGGAAGATAGGGTTTTTGACCAGTCCTAAAGCTAGTCAATAAACAGTTGTTCCGGGTAAAAAAGTCATAACTACTTCCTCAAGAATCCAAATGAAGTGGGACAAATTTAATTGGAAAGAGTACATACTTTAGTTTCTTGTGTGTGAGTTTCAGAATCGGATGTTAATTATTGAGCACGGGGTAGTCTGTGAAATTTCACTCTCCTGAATAGACCAGAATTGAATAAAGTCTACCATTCTTTCTATAACCTCTTTTTGGGGAGGATTCAAGGAGTGAAAATTGGAGTTTTAGAGAATACATTGAGTAATATTATCTACAGGATCATAGTACTCCAATAATTGAAGAAGTATCAGGAAGCATTATAATGTTTTATGTGATGATTGGTTGATGGTGATGATTTAATGTAAAGTTTTATTATCTCTCATATATTCTTGGGTGGAAGGAAGGGGCAAGGATGGAGAGTTCAAATCTCTCTTGATATTGGAGGATTGTATCTTCCTCTTGGAGGTTTATCCCTCCCTATTACATTTGGAAGCTGTAGCTACCTTTGGAAGTCATTACTTCCCTTTGACAATAACTATTGATTATTTCTCATATATTGTGCATGGTGTATTGTGGTGTATTGGTGTAACTCTTATACTATTGTTCATTTCTCATTGGATATAGTTGAATGGTTTAATTATAAGTTGAAAAAGGTTTTAAATTGTACTTGATACCGATTCACCCCCCTCTCAGTATCAACAATGTTAAGTATGATGGGGTTTTACCACTATATGCATAATCATTCAACTGCAATATGTTTAACTTTCAAGGAGGGAAACTTACAGATTTTCTCTTAAGATCTCAATGGATGAAGAAATGGAAAGAAGAAGAAGGAAATAACCAATTCCTTATAAGATAGCAATGGAAATATGTAACAATTTCAAGGGGCCTTCAGAGGAGACATCATAATAGTGTTGTAAGTTGTATTGTTATCAACTAACAATGCTTTGCAGGAGCGTCATTGTGGCAGAATTGATCCAACATTCTATATTGACCAAACACTAAAATATGATAAAGACAAAAATCACAACAGAAGTAATAATGCAGAAATGAAGCGCAGCGGGGAAAACAAAACACTTAACTTAGAAAGAAGAAATCAAAGCACTGTGAAGCAGAGAAAAGAAGCTCAAAAGTTGAAAGCAAAACTAGGCTACTAGTATACAAAAATCCAATCATCATTATAACCTTTCACGTTGGTCCCTCACAATACTTCAAGCGATGACTGCTAGTGTTGTAGGAGAACCATTGTCTCTATAATTATCTTAAAATGTCTAAGTTAGTGTCCAAGACAAAAGTAATCTGGAAATGACCCAACACTTGAAATTCTGACGTAATTATCAGCCCCTTGACGCACATGATCAAATCATCAAGATAAGCATGGAGACTGACCAATTCATTGGAAGTGGTGTGTATAGGCATTTTAAAGGTGGTACTTGCATCAAATAAGCCAGAAGGTAGGCAGTTGTAAGACATAGTATCGCAATTTGTAATAAGAGTGGTTTTGTGAAAATTTTCTCCTTCTACTTTGGTTTTATTGTAACCAAACCAACATTCAAGTAACGGATTCAACTATAACTCTACAATGTGCTATAGAATCATTCCTGTATAGATGGGGGGAGGATTTCTCATAATAGACTGACTGAGTGTGCGAAGATGAAAGAAGATTCTAGTATGATCTGTGATCTTTGAAGCAAGTACCTGATTTGGAACCCATTCAGGGTGAACTGAAAAAAATATTCCAGCCCTTAACAAATCTCTCAACCCCCTTCAAAAGCGTGCCTACATGGCAGAATTAACAAGTTCTTTTTTTTCCCCAGCTAGCTTCATAATATGTTGAACAATACTAGGATCAAAACCACGAAGATCCTCATAAGACCAAGCAAAAACATTTTGAGATTCACCAAGTAGCCCAATGGACCCCATCTCTTTTCTAGAAGAACATTGGACATTTATTTTAACATACATTGAATATTCAGGTGTCATAATTTTCAATAGGATGGTTTCAAGAACCTTCTTTTGTAACTCCTCATATTTTTTATTTTCTTTGTTGCCTACAACACTCAATGAAAATGAACTCTCAAGAGGGGTCAAGCCCTGAGGAATCTCATTGTTTTCTGTACATATAATCTCCCTAGGCTTAAGAGGTTCATTTTGAGTGATAGCACAAACTCCCTCATCGTTAGGGATGGCCTTCCAAGATCCTTCCTTTTCAGAAATGTAAGAATGATGTAGAGATTGGAAAGCACGATCAGGTCTGTGAGGAAAGAGTTGTTGAGTAGGAGAGGCTACAAAGACAGTTAACCGGTCAACCATTGAATTCAAATCCTTCTTAGCATGAGTGATGTTGAAAGATAGAAGGTTCAAGACAAGTTCCCAAACAGTTTGGGAGTATTGTTCTATCATCTTGTTGCTAGGAGTGTATATCTTACGTATCAAGTTCACAACAAGCTCATAATTTTCAAAAACTAAAAGGTGACCACAACCAATATTAAAGGCATTCTCAATGCCTAACATTAAATCTTTGAATTTGGCGGCATTGTTTCAACAAGAAAACTTCAACCTGTATGACAAATTATGAATTTTTCCTAAAGGGGAAACCAAGTTAATACCAGCCCCATTATCTTCACTAGAGCATGAACCATCAAAGTGCATATGCCATAAATCATTATCTAAATCAATTCTTTCCAAAGGAGTATTATCTTCTTCAGCAAAGATGGAACACACTCCTAGGTATTCTTCGATATAGTTTATGCTAGATTGCAGAACATTCTCTATGTAGGGTGAAATTATTCCCTCTCTAAGGACTATGATATTCTTACCATTTCGAGGAACGGATAAATGTGTCTCGTCGAGAAAGAGGTATCCACCTATTAGGGCTTACCAATCTCTCCCCAAGATAATTGAATAATTTCTTACAAGCATATCAATCACCTAAATGTTGAGGGTTGTCCTTATCTTAGGATGAGCTCATAAAACCAAGGTTACATCTTTAATCTCGCCTATGTTGTTTGTTGTAGACTATGATAGGAGAGCATGCTTCTGGAATTTTAGTTTGTATAGGACAAGCCTAACTCTTCCATAATAATCTTCGACGTGACACTTGGGCCTGAACCACCATCAATGAGGCAACAATGGGCAATACTATCCATGATTTTTACAGAAATATAAAAAGGGGGGGGGGGGTTTACAGGGTATCTAAAGTTATGTACAACTACTTTATTTACAAACGAATCCTCTTCGTCTACCTCTTCGGAAACATTGGCTACAAAAGAATCTTTTCCTTCCATGAACTGTTTCATATGCATCTGTTGTTCAAAGACAGTAACCATGTCTAGGAGGGTTGCATCTACTTTGATGTTGGCCAACTGATTCAAGATATTGTATTTGAAAGAGGGGGGAGGAGGAGCGATTCCTTGACTGTAAGGAATTTTAGGAACATGGGGAGTAGAAACAGTTGAGGATGATATTGGGCTAGAAGAACTGCAAGGAGGGTCAAATGTTTCCTTGGGAGCATATGTTTTGTTTCTAGTATTGATGACCATGACATCTTCTGGCTCTGCGAAATCTAGGACAACGGTATTAGCTTCTGGTATTTTCCCAAAGATATTATCTTTGGCACTCTTCTTTACCTCACATGTATTTTCTTCATGGTGTTCCTTGCAAAAGTTACACCAACTCCAAGGCAGGATAGCCCTAGGTTGAAAATTGTTTTCAAATGGGTTTCTAAAAGGGGTGCAGAGGAAGATGAAGCTTCAGGGGTGAGAGGGGAGATAATACCCTTCCACTCAAATGCTATCATAGGATTGTTCATATCTTGTACTAGCTGCAAGAGAGTGGATATGTCTGTCTGTCTAACTGATTCTCCCTAGGGAAGACTAGTTCTTTCAAGTTGTTCTTCATATTCTGAACATGTATGTAGAGTGGAACCGAGATTATCAATGGATTTTTCCTCAATACTATGGAGGTAGGGAGAAGGCAATGCATTGTAGTAATGCATGAATGCGGCTTGGTTCTGGGGGTGGATAAGTTCGAGGATTTGATTGTACAATTTGGTGAAACGCAAGTTGAAAGACTTGATAGTCTCACCCTCCTTGTAGGTAACATTATTGTATTCCCTTAAATTCTCAGTTGGGCTCTTAGATTTCCCATAAGTGTATTTGAACCAATAGATTAAATCCTCCCAAGTATATATAATCTTAGGAGGAACGTCAAAGAAGTCATCCACAGCCTTCCCTTCCAAGGAATTGACAAACAAGCACATGCAAGCATCATTGTCATTAGACCCTATGTTGTGACAAGCATTAGAAAATGCCACCAGGTGTTCGTTTGTACTAACAGTGTTTTTTCCTGAAAACTTAGGCAAGTTATCTTTAAACTTAGGAAGTGGGAAAAAACAGGTGCTAAGTTAAGAGGAGAGGACACATGCCACGGTGTGGTTGTGGCATCTTCTTCGAACTAAAAAAGTCCATGCTTTTTGATGACTTTGGTGGGATTTGTGGTAGATTGGACAAGGATATGGTGGCTATATAAGATACCAATCACTGATGACGATGAATATTGAGAAGATAGAGCACTTCCAGTGCCACCAGAGCCACCACTAGATGCCATCCTGTGGATAATAGGTGAGGGAAAGATAGACGAACTGGATGAATCAGATAAAGTTCTCCTTATAGCACTTTGTTGGGAAGATAAAACAACGTTTCTCCTTCCTATTTCAGAAATAGGATTGATTTCAACTGACAAGCCTCTTCTTCTTCTAGAAGCATGAGAATCTAAGGACATGAAAGAAAGGACAAAAATTGAAGAAACAAAGGGTTACTGCTGATTTCTAGGTTGTCTACGTCTAGCCTCCAATCGTTCTTGAGCACTAATATCTCATTCAATTGCTTCCCAAGAATGGTTAAGTTTGTTGGACACACCTACCACACTTAGAGGGGGGGTAAATGAGTGTGGGGATCTTTTTCCCAAAACTTCCCTCTTACACAAAACTCATTAGTTAGCATTCAACATTTACTCATTACTCATTGTTGTAATTAATAATCACTTAGATGTGAATACATATCAGCAACATATATCATCAACAAATCATCTCCCCAAGGAACACAAGAAACACAAGATGTATGTACAATTTTTCTTTTTATTATGGACTTCAATCCGAGGTTTTTTCAGTTGGTCTCACTGAATTTGGATCTTTTATGAAGAAGTAATGATGTTTTTACTCGAAACACCTGTTTTAGAATAGTTTCGGGACTAGCCAAAACCCCTATTTTCCACAGAGTGTATCTCCAAAAATACAATGACCCACAAGATGAATTGTTTACCACCATACTTGGATATGTTTCCTCAATGGATTATCAATATCACGGTCTAAATCATTATAGAAAAATAATTATTATGAAAATGGTGAGATGACCTGTAAATAACATATCTTAGAAAGCATCATGAAAAGAATTAATCCTCCCTTGAATTACGGCCCTCTTTTCTTCACCTTCCCTATGAAATTCGGCTTATATATCATTTTTTTAACTCAATCACCTATATATCTTCAATATGCTCAAGTGTTCCACACCAAAAATTCTCAAGAAGTGACGCAGACATGAACCAACCTCAGTTTGAGCATGTCCGCTCTCACAAGACCTTCTTCTTCTCGGCCCGAAGAACTCAAAGGTTCTTCTATATCCTTATTGGGAGATCTACACCCACATAAATCTATTCCGAGGTCTCCCCTTTTACCACCGGGAGATCATCTAAATCTCCAGATGTCTCGCGAATTTGGGACTTAAAACCTTCAACTCTTCCCTTCAACTTCTTGCGATACCCGATCTGACGATACATGTATAGCTCCTTCCACATGAAACCATGAGCTAGGCTTGAATGTTAGCGCCTCTCACAACCTCATAACTTCATGACCTCGCGACCTCGCAACCTCGCCGGCAGAACAGTTAAGTTTTCAACCTACAATCTCGCAAGTCCCCAAGAGGCGCGGTCCCAGCTTATGCTCTGCCACACGTCCACAAGAATCTCGGCTCCTCGGCGCTTCGCGGCCTGGCGTCCACACGAGTCTCGCTCCTCGGCACTTTGCGGCTCACAATCCTTTGTGCTACCTGTATTCCACTTGCACTCCGCTATGGCCCACACTACTCTCCAGCTGTCGAGATATCGCTATCTCGCAACCTCGCGATCCCCATGACCAAATCCTCAGACCTTCTCTTGCGATGTCCCGAGACACAACCCCTCGCATAGATCTGATGGTCTTCCTGTGTTCCGGATCCAATGGCTCTCCTTATCTCGCTACCTCGCGGACTCGCTACTTGGAGTACTCAAATGTTGGAATCTCAACCTGCGAGCTCCCGAGTTCATGAGATCCGTCAATCTTTTGCCACTTGTCCTTCTCCAATGGATAGCTATGATCCCCTCGCTCCTCCGTCGCCTCGCGTCCTCACGTCTCACAACTCTGCACACTCAATACTTGGGCCTTTACTCTGCGAACCTCCGAGATGCGAGATCACCGATCTTTTCCACCTATTCCTCTCAGATAGATGACTTAAATCTCCTCGCCACTTCGGAAACCTTCTCACTGTAACCTAGTTGCACCTCTGCGAGATCTGACGATCCTTAAAACTTCACAAAACCTTCGAGATGATTTCAAACGTCTGTACCTCCACCTATAATCCCCGAAATGAAAAAGAGTATCTCTCCATGAGATTTCTTTGCCACTTCACCAACCTGCGACACTTCTCTGCACATATCCTCCAATGAATTCGAAGGCCTATTCCTCCTGAGCTTATGTCAACTTCTCAAGTCCTTTTGAGAACTTCTTCCACGCACTCCTTGTGGAAAATCTTCAACAACGTCTAAGTGTTGAAGTCTTTCGACCCTGCGCACTCCCGCAACAACAGTCTTTCAGTAATTTTCTTCGAATCACACCTTTGAGACCTCACTCGGCCTGCGCACTTCTTGCACAGCACTGTGCCTATCTGCACTCTCGAGGAAATGAGAACAAAAGTTACCTCTAAGTGAACCCTTCTGTCAACGCACTCCTTGCGGACTATTCAACGACACTCCTTGTAGGAATCTTCTGACTCACTTAGAGAAACAATTGAAACTCATTCACTCCCTTTCCTTCAGACTTCAGGTTCGAAACATGAAATCACATGCACAACATATACAAAGAAAATTCATAACAGAAGACAAACATTCATGAGCATAACATTAACACACAGAGAATAGACACATAACCATGGAATTGAATCAAAGTTTTCTTCTATTAATTCAATGTCTGTACATGGGTGTTCTATACACAGTTCTTTGTTTTCTCTTCTTGCTCTCCTGCTTCAATCGATATGTTACAATAAAAAATGAGGGTGTCTATATCCATTTTCCCTCTCGAACTCTAAACTATCAAATCTAGAATTAACTATTCTATCTACCAGCATTAACTATTTTAAATGCCTCATCTACCTAAGGACGAGAGCTTATCCGCTCAAGGTCCGTTACAATATACAGGTGCACTGTCTCTTAATGAACCATCTAATATCACGCAACAATTTCAAAGTATTTCAAAATTTGCGATGGCTTATCTAGTTGTCTCCTGCTTAATGTGTTGGCTTGTTTGATGTGTTGGCGATGCTCCTGCATCATACTCCTCGGCTTGAAAAAATTTCATGGGCTCCTGTCCATGAGCTCCTGCATGGTCTGTCCATGCTTTTGTATCACTGCTTCAGTCTCCCAGCTGGCATCGTCCACTGGGTGATTCTTCCACTTGAACAGATACTCGAAGTATTGCTTCCGCCTGGTCTTCTGACCCACTCTTTTGTCCAGTATGCACTCCATCTGTGGCTTTTTTGCTATCGACATCTGCTTCTGCCATTGTACTCCTGGTTGTTTATCATTTTCAGTTCCTTCTTCCTTAGCCTTATAGGGATATAAGTCTGAGACATTGAATTTCAAAGATATCCTGATCTCATCTGGCAATTCAATCTCATAAGCATTTTCTCCCAGCTTCTTTAGGACTCTGCATGGCCCAATTTTCTTCAATTTCAGTTTGTTATATGTTCCCCTTGGGAACCTTTAGGTGTGCCAGAACTAGATCCCCAACTTTGAATTGAAGTTTTCTCCAATGTTGATCTGCTCTGCGCTTGTACTCCTGATTTGAGTCTATCAATCGTTGCTTCACCCTGCTGTGAAGTTCTTCCATCGCTTCAGCGAATTCCTCTGCGCTCGCATTGCTAGTTGCAGTCTGTTCTAACTCCCTAAGTTCAGAAACTCCTCTTGGCTACCTGCCATACACAATCTCATATGAACTTTTTCCTGTACTCTAATTCACTGAATCGTTGTATGCAAACTCCGCATGTGGCAATATGTTGTCCCAGCTGCTATGGTGCTCCACCACTAAGCTCCTCAGCAAGTCCCCTAGACTACTATTTACCACTTTTGTCTGCCCATCCGTCTGGGGATGGTAAGCTGAACTAAATGCCAAGTTAGTCCCTATCTTATTCCATAGTGTCCTCCAAAAATGACCTATGAATTTCGTATCCCTATCCGAGACTATGCTTCTCGGCAATCCATGAAGTCGAATGACCTCCTTGAAAAATAGATTCGCGATGTGAGTCGCATCGCTAGTCTTCTGGCATGGGATGAAATGTGCCATCTTTGAAAACCTGTCCACCACCACAAATATGGAATCAACCCCTCTCTACGTCCTTGGCAAACCCAATACAAAATCCATGCTAATTGCCTCCCATGGTCTCTCTAGTATGGGAAACGACTGATAAAAACCTGCATTCTATTTCCTCCCCTTCAAATGATGACAAATTCGACACCTGTCAACAAACCTCTTGGCATCTGCTTGCATGCCTGGCCAAAAATATGATTCGCTCAGCTTTGCGAATGTCTTATCGTGGCCAAAATGTCCTGCCAAGCCTCTGCTATGTTTTTCCTTTAGCAAATTCTCCCTCATAGAGAAATTCAGAATACACAGTTGATTGCTTCTGAACAACAATCCTTCCTGGATCATATAGTATATCCAAGGGCTCTGATCTCTGAGAACTGGATTCTCAGCTGCTTCGTATGCTTCTCCGAAATCTGCATCTCCCGCATACATGTCCCCGAGATTTTCAAAGCCCAATGTCTTGACTCGAAACTTCTGCAGCAACAAACATTTCCTACTCAAAGCATCAACCACTTTGTTAGCAGTACCTGAAATATGTTTGATCACAAACATGAAATTTTTCATATACTCTACCCATTTTGCATGTTTCTAATTCAACTTCTCTTGTTGACTCACAAACTGTAACGCATGGTTATCACTGTACAATACAAATTCTTTTGGGATCAAGTAATGCCTCCACTTCTTCAGCACCTATATGATAGCATAAAACTCTTTATCATACGTGGAGTATTTCATCTTTGCTTCATCTAGCTTTTCACTGAAATATGCGACTGGCCTGTCCTCCTGACTCAAGACCCCTCCTACGACATATCCGCTTTCATCACATTTCACTTGAAATGTCTTCTTGAATTCCAGCAACACTAAAACCGGTTGTTGTATGATCTTTCGCTTCAACAAATTGAAGCTCTTTTCAACCTCTGCGGTCCAATGAAAAGACTTATGTCGCTTCTTTACCATGTCCATCATTGCTGTGCTAATTCCACTGAAATTCCTAATGAAATTTCAGTAGAAACTAACTAAACCATGGAAACTCCTCACCTCGAAAACATTTCTCGGTGATGGCCAATTCTTGATCACTTCTACCTTACTCGGATCCATTTTCAACTCATTCTCCGATATGACAAAACCCAAGTAAATGAGTTATGTCTTCATGAATGAAGATTTCTTCATGTTGATCAACAACTTCTCTTGCTGTAGTTTCCTCATCACAATGGAAAAATGTTTCAAATGTTCAGCCTTGGTCTTATTGAAAATCAGTATATCATCCAGATATACGACTACAAATTTTCTGATGAATTCTCTCAGGACTTCATTCATCAGTCTCATGAATGTGCTCGACGCGTTTTTCAAACCAAACGACATGACCAGCCATTCGTACAAACCTTCGTTTGTCTTGAATGTTGTCTTCCATTCATCACCTTCCCTCATGCGAATCTGGTGATATTCTCTCTTTAGAACAATCTTTGAAAAATAATTTGCCCCACTCAGGCAATCTATCAGATCATCCATTCTCGGCAGTGGAAACCTATACCTGATGGTAATTTTGTTGATCACTTTGGAGTTAGTATACATTCTCCATCCTCCATCCTTTTTTGGACTAAGCATTGTTGGAACAGCACACGGACTCAGTCTTTCCCGAACTAATCCTTTGTCCAACAACTCCTAGACCTGCTTCTTGACCTCCTTGTTCTCTTGCGGTGTCAACCTATACGCAGCTTTATTCGACAAACTGGCTCCTGGTATGAGATCAATGTGATGACTCACACTCTTCATCGGTGGCAACGAACGAGGTAATTTGTCCACGATGATGTCATCAAACTCTCCCAGCAGTTCCTGAATCTCATCTGGTAAATCATCCACTTTTGTGCTAGTTAGAACAATCCTTGGCTTTCTGACAACAAAGAATTATGGATCTTCTTTCTTCTCCATCTCTGTGAGAAGATCCTTCCCACTCATGAGAAGTATCGTGTTGCTTACTTCTGGTTTCACCTCCTTATCCTTTATCAGAAGAAACCTGTGTGTCCTCCCATCATGAACTACATTTCAGTCATATTTCCATGGTCTACCCAACAACAAATGAAATACATCCATGGGAATGACATCACAAAGTATTTTATCATTATATCCTCCTATCTTGATTTCAACTAAGCATTGTTTAGTGACAATCACCTGATGTCCTTTTTGTAGCCACGAGACTTTGTATGGACTCGGGTGATTAGTTGTCTCCAATTCCAGCTTCTCTACCATCTCAGTTGAAATGAGATTATATGTTCTTTCTCTATCCACGATAACCTTGCATTTCCTATCCTTGGTTTTGCAAGTTGTCCATAACAATCTGGTCCTTTGAGCTGAACTCTCCTGCACCTCTTTCTCAGGTGTCAAAAGGACTTTGTGCACCATTAGTGACCTTCCACTTTCTGTGTCTTCATTCTCAACATCACGCCTCTGTGCTTCAGCGATGTGAGCTTCTCCTCCCTCCTTCTTCTTCTCTGGACACTCAAATGACTTGTGCCCATTCTTTCCACATGTGAAGCATGTGATTACTCCACCTCTACCTCTTCCTCTACCTCTGGTACGAGGAAAAGTGTTGGCATCAACATAATCTCCTCGTTGCTCATTATGTTGTCCCGTCTGTTCAACATGTGGTTGTCCTCGCTGTGAGGTTCCACCTCTCTCAACTTTACCCTAAGGTTTCTTCCATTCCTCCTTGGGCTTCTGGTATTTCTCTTGGGCAACTACCTTGCCTCTGGGCTAACTTCTGCCTCGCCCTCGCTGACCTTTCTTACAGCTCAGCTTCTCTTTGGCTTTCAGAGCCATCTGATAAGCATCCTCCACCGTCTTGATGGTAACCATGCTTATTTCATCCTGAATGTCGTATCTTAGACCATTCAGATATATATCCACCTTCTCATCATTACTCTCCTGATGACCTACTCTGATTTTCAGTCGATAGAATTCCTTAGTGTATTCTTTCACTGTCATCAGTTTCTGCCTAAGGTTTTGCATCCTCCTGAACATATTAATTTGGTAGTCTCTTGGGATGAATTTCGCTTTCATCTTCACAATCATTCGATCCCAACTTTTGATCTTTTGCTTGCCTTTGGAACGTCTATCCACTTGAAGCTCGTCCCACCATAATGCTGCATGTCCCTTCAATTTTGTGACAGCATGCCTAACCTTTTTATCCTCTTTGATATCCTCATAATCAAAGTAGGTGTCAAGAGCTCGGATCCAATCTAGTAACTCCTCTGCATCCAGACTTCCTTCATAAGCTGGAATGTCCATTTTTGTCTTTGAACTCATCCAGGTGATAGCTTTAATCAATCGCTCATTTGCTGCATCTTCGGCTGCAACTTCTCCTTGTTGTTCAGCTTCAACTTCGCCTTCGGAGTCACTTAGATCTCTAGCATCGGCTTGTTGACGGGCAAAAAAGACCGTCCGTCAATTAAGAGAGTGGAACTGGTCCGGGGTTGTCTAATAACCCAAGCCGTTTGGTATGAACCACCCTGACGAGTTTAACGGCTCCGTTGGCCGCTCTGAGGTCTCCTAAGGAAGCCAAAGAGGAAAGATGATCTAAGCTAAGTGATCTAACTAAACTAAATAAGCAAAACTAACTATAATAAACAAACTGAAAGAAACTAAATTAAATACAACTAATGAGACAAACTAGACTAAATATACTAATCTAACTATAAACTATTCAATAAACTAA
>ML796700.1:245757-272347 GCA_009831015.1 Picea engelmannii | reverse complement strand
AAACTCATCAGAACCATAGATCTGGGTGCCAACAACTTAGTCGTAGATCTAGGCCCAATATTTAATCTCTGGGGCACGTTTCAATATATGAGGCCAAACTTAGGCTTAATGACCTATTTATGGGTTTTGCACGATGCCCCCCTTTTTTTGTCACCATGGGGTTAGAAAAACATTTCACCATCAAAATCCTACATTTTTCATCGATCATATTACACATTTTATTGGAGAGAAACTAACTAGCCTATGTCCTAACCTACTCCTTTGTACCTTTAGCCCAACTTAAACTATTGGGCTAAGAAAAAAATCTAGCCTGGGGTGATTTGACCAAGATTACACTGTTTGGTCAAATTTATTCACTAATCTTAAATTACTTGGCTAAGATTAGACAGTATAGCCAAGCTTATTCACTAATCCTAAATACTTAAATTTAAAAGACTTGGCCATGTTTAAACTGTATGGATCAAGTCATTATCAATTCATGGGGCTTTATCATTTTTCTTTTATGCCCTCTGTTTGTTTTTCTCATTTCTTTTCTTTCTTTTTTCTTTTCTTTTTGTTTTGTAGAATGCAGCAATATCTGCAAGTCAAAAATACTAAAGGAACAAAATTACAATCAATAGTTGATCCTATAAATTATAGGGTTATAACATCACCAAAGAGTCATTTTATTTACAAAATATCATACAAAAATCTTGGACCAAAGTCAAACTTAGACATCCCCGATGGAACATACAATAGGACCTCTGACAGAAAACCAAAACTGAACTATAAAAGTTGGATCAACTTGCCACAAATTGTTTCCCACTCGACTCTGCACAATAGCCTTTATCAATCATAAAAATTAATTCACAAAAAGACAAGTCTACACAGACTATCAAAGATAGATCAACACCTCTAAAGAATAAGTGTCTGAATGATTTGATTCATCCTTGAATATTGTTGCCTACAATAAGACCATGTTATCATAAAAGAGAATTAGGCTATGATGAATATATGAATGAATGAAAATTGAACTATCTCAACATAACTCAAAGAGAAAACCTTAGCATGTGTTATGCTTCTATCCTCTGTTGTTCCTCCCTTTCCTTTTTCTTTTAGAAAGTTAGAATTGTTTGAAGTGGTTAAACCAACTCATTAGTTAAGTTAATTAAAATTCTCAACTAACTTTAGTTAGGGGGGAAAGTAATAATCATAATAAGGGCCATAAATAAATAATAAATAGTAGGTGGGACCCCTTGTGACTCCCTTTAGTTCATAACAATCATAACATAACCATTAGTTAAGCAAAACACACCTCCTTGTGTCTCCCATCCAATATTTACTTTTGGCAATTTTAGCTCATGAAATTTGAAATTATTTCAAAAATAATACTCATATATCCAAAATAAAACATGTTGTCGAAAGATCCATGAAGTCAACTGTCCTAAAACAATAGATAACATAAAAATCAAAAGCCATATTTCCCAGTCTACGATGCAACCTTTCCTTGGTTGTTGTTGTTACCTTTTGATTTTCTTGAATTTGCCTTTGGCTCTGCAGAGACTTTAGGCTTAATCTCACTGATCACATGGGAACAATCATCCCTCAAATGCATCCGAGAAGACACATATTTGTTAGATTCATTGGAGTGTGAGGAAGGGGTAGCAGTGGCTTTTCCTTTATCAAGTGCATGGTGGGCTTCAGTCTTCAATCTCTTTCTAGCATGGGAGGATTGCACTAGTGAGTGGTTAGGGGTAACTTGGAAAATGGGGTTCAAAGGTGGAGGAGCAGGAAAGGACAATTTGGGCCAGCCATGATGTTGGGAGACTGTCGGGTGGACAATCTCCTTCCATCCATCATTTCAAGGACCTCAGGTTGTAAGGAGACATGAGGAGGTATAGGGATACTGGGGGCTTGTGGGGCTTGGAAGGGAGGCATTTCAAGCCTAGGTTGGACTATTCCTTGCCCAATCCAATTAAAGAATCTGACATGAAACAATTGGTCAAGCTCTTCCAAATCAGGGTCAAAATGTATGAAGAACCTGGGCCTTCTTGGACCTCAGTTCCAATTACCTCTACCTTTGTTTCCTCATCCATGGCTTCCTCGACTGAAAAAACTCATCCTGCATGCATGATCGATTATAAAATAGTCTTTTAAATAACCATACATGACAACTCTTAAAAATATAAAATAGATTTGACTCGGAATGTATCAGACTCATGCAATCCAATCCATACAAATTGTTTTACTATTAATCAATGAGCAGGGGGTGAAAAAGGGTTTTGTGGTATGTGAGGGGGTTGTATTGAGAAAAAATATGATATAAAGATGGGGGGGGAAACATGGTCACTGTTCAATGATAACAAAAATCAACTGAAAATCAAACCAATAAAACATCACTGTAATCCACACAAGTCAATATCAATTTCAACTGCCTTAACGCCAAAATTATCTTTACTATAATTAATCTCATAACACGGAGTGGAAAATGAAATGGGAAGATGAGGGGATTTGTAATTTGTGGAAAATGAAAATCATGGAAGGGAAAAAAATGATTATTGTTCATGAAATTAATTGAGTGATCCATAAAACATTCTGGGAAAAAGGTGCATCAACCATCATTCATTTTGACCAAATAACAATTTATGTGCATTTAACTATTTCTCTGTTCATAATCAAATACCCAAAATAGGTTACCACAAGACAATATGTATTCCACACAATTTGTACGGGGTTATGTTCCTTTCATTTATTTATTTTTGCATTTCATAACAATTTTTCAAACAATACCCATTTCCAATCTGTAACCAGTCAAAATCAACCACTGCCTATAATCAACAAATATACCCCAATTCATATTTCCAAAAATAACAATGAAGTCATAGTATCATCACCATTCGGTCTGTCATTTGAATGTAATGACCTTCGTTAAATAAATCAGGACATATACCCAAAAACCAGATCAAATTGCCAAAACCCGAATTGACAATTAAATAGACAATAGCCACCACCCAACACAAGATATGTGTCGAATAATTCAATCATGCAAGTGTAAATCCATCAGTGTGGAATCCCAATCAAATAAGACTGAAAAAAACTAGGCCAACCAATGAGGTACTAACAACAAGCCTGTATCAACAAATGATCGGGTTGCAACCAATTGTGCTCAAAACTCTGTGGGTAACTCTGAGTGTGAGCACCCAGGCCATCTATGTTATACATAGTGAGCATCCAATAAACACAATGAGGCAACATATCCATTTCAACAAAAACAATACATAGCCATTTCCATAACTCATCCATCATGTCGAGCCATCAATTAAATACAATATCGTTGTGATCTAATCACATCGCAATCGACTATGTTGTGCAAACCCAGGTTTACACAGTCGAACAAATATAAATATGTAGTGGAAAAATTCTCTACAGTGATCCAGCTCAATAGTCATTCAACCCCAAAGAAAAACACAGTTACCATGCCCATTAATTAATTTGCAAAAACACCATGCACAAACGCCATATGCATGAGAAACATCAAGCCTTTGTAACCAATTTCAGCTAATCATCCAAATGTTTCTCAGTGCAATTACTAGTGACCGTGTATTAACCAAACAATTTGCCACTTTTGTAAAAAATCAATCACCCTAACAAGTTGTGGAAACTAGGCACACTCATGCATCCAATAGAATCAAGGTGGAGGCCTTCTCCATTTACAATATTAATGTGTTAACATAAGGAGAGTGGATGTGTACTTTGAAAATGCACATGGCAAGTTAGGGTTTACCACTGTTATAACAGAGTCAGTAACCATATACCAACCAACACGACTGTCATATGAGTGACTAGTCAAGCCTATGCTTAGAAGTCGACAACTATACCATCCATAAACCATAACCAAGTCATAAAACCAACAAGCTAGGCTGGTATTCTCTATCAATATTCGGACTAGAGGGTTTAAGTTTCATCTCATAGCCAACATAGGGAGAGCAAAACCACTTGTTGTAATGGTGAAAACTCTGAAGCCATGGTGAATACAGGAAGGACCACAACTCATTTGTGGTCAGGCACAAATCCATGACAGGGGCCATAACTGAAAGGTAGGGCTCTAGTCTAGCCTGGAAAAGGTTATTTAACGCATGCAAGGTATAACCCTCATTCTCTTTGGTCAAAAGTCACAGCACAGGGGTGAAGACAAGGCCGAGGAAGAACAGGAACCTCATTTCGTGACCCCTGGTGGTGCAATCAACCAATGTCAAAGTGAACAAAACATACTGACGCAGAAAACTTCTAACCATTAAACCCATGAAAGTTAGAGACTGGATTAGTGACAGTGCATGAAGATAGCTATCCACCCTAGACTAAACAAAAACCCTCCAAACAAACAGCAGTGATAACAAATATCTATCACTCAGGTAGACCCATAACCTCGAAGAACTCAAAACTGTTACAGGAAGAACCATCCACTCTTCATTCCAGAACCCAAATTTCGCACAGTTGCAACACTTAGGAAAACACAAACCCATACACCTGAGCCAGTAATCTTTTTATAACTAGAGAAGAATCATGAATGGAAAAAAAATACATACCTGTAATCAAATTCCTTAAAATGAGAGTTGGTCGAGTAGTTTTTCCCTGCTGAAAATTCGGAGCATAACCACAACAGCAAGATCGAACAATAGCCCGACTAGGGTGGCAGCTAATGAGAAGAGTAAAGGTGACATGCAGTAAACGCACATCACCTCCACCCATATCTCATTAACTCAATAGTACATGCCAACAAATTCTCCATTAACACAATTAATCAAACATGTATCGAAACCATCACCACATTAAATCTAGTAGAACGATCACCATATACCATTTCACATCATATAACTCAAACAAAATCGCATAACCATCAATGCCCATTATTTGGTCAAACATGCCACCAACATTCAATCTATCCAAATACACCATATATATATATATATATATATATATCGACCACATAATCCAATTAATCATTGCACAACTATTTATTTGTTAGCTAGGACAATTGTTAAGTCTCTCATGCATGTAGTATAGTGAATAGGATAACTTCAAATTCTTCACTTTTGCAATTGTTTCTTATTTCTTTCCCAATGCATGCATGTAGTATAGTAAAAATGCACCATTGGATTCCTTTTATTTTCACTAATAATATTTTTTCCTTTCTCAAAAACTATCTTTCATGTGATTTCACTAACGTTTTTGTTGTGCAGGTGCGATAAGAACAAATTACAATAATGAATAGCATAGGTTGTAGTAACATGAAGAATCAACACTTCAAAAGCTCAACTCGTCCAACAACAACAATATCTCATCAACCATGTAAATCATGCCACGCATCATCACAACATCAAAAATGAGAAGATCTAATCTTCAATAGTTCAAGGGGGTCCCACCTACTAGTATTATTTAGTTTTTATAATAATAGGCTTTAGCAACACTTTGTAGGAGAAACTACGTTGACATTTTTAATCATCAACAAGAGGATCTGTGTAGAGGTCATTGATGTGGCAGTGACCTTATGTTTACTGTGAGCATGGATCACAAAGAAGACAAATTTCTCGGTCTATGAGATGACCTTACTACAATGCTTAGTAGAGATTAAAGAAATAGTGGTAGGCGATGCTACCTTTGGTATCCTGTACAATTTTCTACCCAAAGTAATAATAACATTGTGAGGTATAGACTCATACACAACATGTCTCTTCCACAAATATGGTTTTCCTAAGAGAACATCACAAACTTCAAGTGGAGAAATATCACATAATACCTCATCTTTAAAGGGATTGATGTCGTAGGGTAGACGACACTATTGGTTGATGTGGAGATATCTTCCTTGGTGAAGCCAATAGATGGTGTATGGTTGTGGGTGTGGTTTCATTGGTAGGTCTAGTCGCTTGATGACCTCTTATGAGGTCAAGTTCTTTTTTTTTCCTTTATCGACAATGAAATGAAGAGGATCCCCCTTTACCCACATGTGTGAGTGAAAGAGGCATTCCCATTACTCTGGTTATTTTGGTTAACTTGGCTAGACTTTGTTGGTAGAAATAGTGGTGTTGAGTTCAGCATAGATAATCGACTTCCCTCCTTCTGGAGTTGATTTGTAGTCAAAATATACCTCTAACTCAGAAGCTTTCATCTCAGCCAATAGTGACTTCTTGGAGTGACATTCTTCGGTGTTGTGCCAAGGGATTTTATGGTATTCGCACCACTTTCTCATGTCCTTATTTGACTTCTCATTAACCTTCTTGTGTTGCACCTTAGACTAGTTGTCCTAAGAGTGGACATATTTTATTTGTCCCTTGTTTTGTGGGTTAGGGCCACTTTTTCCCTACTTCAGCTGTGAGGCGTTTACAGATCCAAACTCTTGCCTCTTCTGCTTAAATTTCTACTCGATCTTGACAACATATATATAAGCCATACTCAATGATGAAATGTCTTGAAAATCCATTTATGTTTGAATGTATCTATGTAGAAATCTGTATTATTTGAGCACTGGATGTCGTTCATAGTCTTTGATACCCAATTTGGTGTGTAGGGTATGGAAAATATTTCTGAAATTTGGTTATGTTTGGTCTCTTTCCTGATGCAGGGTGATCCATCTTGTGTACTAGTCCTCATAGCTTCCAATAGTATAGTACTATTCTTTAATGGAATCCATGAAGGAATCCCATGTAGGGGTGACCAAAAATATTGCAGATTCCTCTATGGCCCTTTGGTCAGAGTAAGTATCCCACCAGTCCTTAACATGGGGTACGACCTTGAGTGAAAAAGTAATATTTTCCCTATCGGAAAATTTATGGACCGAAAAATACCCTTTGAGGAGATTCAACCATTTATCTACAACATCTGCATCTATCAATCCTTCAAATAATGGAATATCAAAATTTACTTGTACCTTGAAGGGGGTTGCATGGTCGCTTGATGAAGATGTATCTCTTGTGGGAAGCTGCTAAAGGATCTGTTCAAAGTTGTCCATCATTGTGTTCCTTTGTCGCATAAGGTCTTCCTTGAGAAACAGTTTAAAAAGATATCCTACTTAATCATCTTTATTATCGTCCCCCATGAGTTTTTTTTTTGCTCGACATGACCAATATTGCAAAGGCTCTCTTGTTCGAGTCCCAACTTCTTATACTCAAATATTGTCGGGGACATGCATGAAGAAAAATAAATGAAGAGAAAACCGCTCTAATACCATTGTTGTGAGTGGTAAATCTCCCTATCGACTAGCACTTAGGGTTTTATCATGCATGCAGAAAATACCTAAAGATTCCTACTTTTTACCATCATCCCAGACCTAATCCCCATTATTCTTAAACAAAAACATAGTTAAGAAGATTAAGTGAACATACCTTATTTCCGGAATTTGGTATTGATCCCTCTTCATGCTTGGTCGCTCTTTGACTGCAATTCTCCTCCCAAGGATGATCTGCATTCACAAAAGACAAACAAAGAACTCCACATGCATTTGATCTACCGATTAATGGGTTAGAGATTTAATCAACCTGTACGCAATAAACAATGAAAACCTCATATGGTGGGACGAGAAAAGTACTTCTTTATTATTAACTTCACTAAAGCAACTTACAATGATGAAGACGACCACTGCTCAATGAATCTGGTCCTGGGATCCTCTTTTACTGTGCACCAACTGCTAACACACTTGCTTCTCTTCTTCGTTGAAATCACAAAATGGTTGCAGAGTCTTGGGCAAAGGGAATACGAATTTAGGTAAAGTTTCTTTACTATGACTTTCCTCCTTTCAAATGAGATCCCTACCACTTCTTTCATAGGATAGAAGGAGCTAGGTATTTAGTCAAATGACTGGCCATGCATGGTCGAAAGGTTTAGTTAACTTACCCAAAACTGTGTGTTCCATCAACTACTTTCCATTTTTTGTGCTTTTGTAGGTACATACGGGTTGTAGTGGGTCAGCTAGAGTGTACACATGGGTTGTGGTGGAGAAGGGTGTGTGGGCCTTTAAAAAGGGTGTTTTTAAGAAGAGTTGTTATGTACTGGCTTGGCAAAGAAGGCATATGAGATGGCCTGATGTTAGGTAAGTATGTCTGGTGAAAATTAGGGTTATAACAGATGCCCCCTAATGTGTGAGGTCAGAAGAGAATCTGATGGCTGAAATGCATTATCAATCTTTATCAACGTACCAAACTGGTGAGCCCAGGGACCAGAATTCGGGAGGTGCCATCTACAAAATAACAATTGTCTCACTGAAGCAGGCATACCCATGCTCAGAATGAAATAAAATCATGGCTACCAATCAAATACATTGTATATCCATTTCATATAACTATATAAAGTGTAGTCGTGAGAAATACACAACGGATCTACATCTCAAAATAAAAAAGATATACATGTATAGTATCAATCTTCTAGAAGATGATAAGGCCTAATGGTTGGAGATGATGTCTTCAAAGCTCAGGCATCAACTTCAAAATATTCAAAACTCAGGTAGGAGTGTAATATGAGTGTACAACTTCACTACCCAGAGGTCTTCGACAGCTCGTCGGTCATGGCCTAGAGGATCTTGATGATCAGACTGGAGGCTTCATTGATTTCAAACAAAGACTTTATTGGACTTTCGGGATGGTCGGGCATGAGGGCAAGAGACAAACTACAGATGGGCCAACTCAATCTTGGTAAAAACTCCCCTTGGACAATAACATGACAAATGATGAGACTCAGGCAACATGGCATTGACATAAGTTCATGATGCAGGAGGCAACACAAACTCTCCATATGTTTGAAAGAATAACCAAATAGAGGAGGACACATCTCTATGTAGCGAGAACATCTTCCTAAGGTCATATTAAATCCCAGATCTTGAAGAACAAATGGAAGGATGTGCTTTGTCCAAGGACGACTCATTGTGCTGCCAATAAAAAGAAAATACTTTTCCCTTCCTCTTTTTGGGGTATATTTGAATTCTTTTTTGTCTTGTTCAATAATTTTGGAAAGCTTGAAAAAGAATAAAAGAATTCTATGGTACAAAGGAGGAACGAGTGTCACAAACATACTAGTTCTAGGTGCAAAGACAAGACTGATGTTCAGAGCAAGGACATTTGGAAAAATCCCTCCAGCGGCCAAAGGTGTCAAGACGCAAAGGCAAAGTGCTACAGGGCTTGCATATAAGGAATGCTTCAAATGGTTCAGTTGAGAGAAACATGGAGCCAACATTAGGCCAAAGACGCAGGTATGCAACTGCACTTAACAAAACACATAATCGTAACGTCCTTTGATGTAATTTTAATGAGCCCAGAGAAGGTAAGCTCAGTGGTTTTTCATATTTAGAGAGTCTGAAAAAGCGTAAAAGGAGACTCCACTAGGGTACCATTTTCGACGATAGTCTAGTCGTCTCGAAAAAGGAGTAAACTAGCACTGACTAGACGTCTATTCAAAACCATTTTAACGAGTGTGATAAAGACAAGGTCACTCGGCAATTTTTTCATTTTTAAGGAGTCTGAAAAAAGCTTAACTATGGACTCCATCAGGAATGTTCTTCTAGACCATTCTAACGAGTGTGAAAGAATAAGGTCACTCGACAATCTTTTCAATTTTAGGGAGTCTGAAAAGAGCTTAACTATGGACTCCGTGGGGGTTCCTTTTTCGTAAATTTAGTCCCTCGGGCCCAAAAAAGGGTTTAAATTATACCTTAGAGTACTCTTCTAGATAACTGAGGCTCCTAGAGTATACCTTTGTTTTTACAGTTGACCATACAGACCGAAAAAGGGGTAAACTACCACCGGACAGACGTGACTTCAAATTTCAGTTTAGCAAGCATGAAGGTCAACAGGATCGCTCAACAATCTTTTCACGTTTAGAGGGTCTGAAAAGAGCTTGAAAGAAGACCCATGGGGGCTATGACTCATGTATGAAACTATTTCAGGTAGAGCCCGTTGCTACGCTCAGACTAAGAGTCTCTTTGATAGTCAACTTGGGAAGTCTCCCAAAAGGGAAGAAAACACAAACCATGTTGTAATTCCTCCCGCGGTATAGAAATCATAGTCATGGCTTCAAGGATAGCCTCATCTGAAGGCAATTCAAAATCTGATAAATCACGCAAACGTGGGTCGACAATCCCAAAGGGTGAATTAAATTGACCATACTCGATATGACAATGGAGGTTCTGGACAGGACTGGTAGAGTCTATCGGTGAAGAATCACAAGCACAAGGGCTTGAGGATATACAAACAATGAGATCAAACTTAGAAGGATACTCAATCCCACTTGGATCAAGAGGGGGAAGCAAGGGCTCCCATGCCCCTATTGGATAAACCAATGGATCAATTGCTGAGACCAAGACTCGAGAGGGAAAACATGAATTCATAGGTTCCTGCTCAGAAGCAATTGAACATCGAGGATAAGATGCCACATAATTAACTCGTGGTGGGGTAGAGTCTACCCGAACACTAGGAACATATAAAGGGGCAGCCTGAACTAACGTTGAATTAGGATGGTGATTATCAGATGCCAGCTAGTCAATAGTGGCAATGCTTCCATTGTGATGGAAATGCATCACTCGGAAGAGCGTAGACACCACAACATTCATAACATATACATAATCACACCCAAGAAGCATATTTAAATCTAACGAGCCATGCACCACTATAACGTCAACAAGGACATTTTTCCCACCTAACAAGATAGGTAACTAAGGAAGAACACCCAAATATTCACTAGGTCATCTGTCAAAAGCCAACAGTTCATGTGAATAAGACACAAGCTCAAGAGATCCCAAGACTTTCCAAACCGAGGAGGATAAAATACTTGCAGAGGCTACTTCATCCACAATACATGGGTAAATGTTTGTTGAATTAACTTCAACCCTTATTTGAAAGGGTGCAGAGGAAGGAAGACGAGGCTCAACAAGGTCATTCCAATCAAAGGAAACCATCCTAGGGCTTGGAGGGGGTGTGCTCAGAATGAGAGGAATGCCCCCTTGTTCTGAAAATATTGAACCGAAAATGCTAAAAACATAGTCAATAGACACGTCACTCCCCAAAAGAAGAGTGGGATCATCCAATGACTGCATCGACATGACCACTTTTGCAACCAATGGATGAATAGGCTATGGGACTACATGGTCTAAAGGCACCTCACCCCCCAAAATAGGAGTGGGATTAGCCGATGACTGCATCGGCATGACCACTTTCACAACTGATGGTTGAATAAGTTGCGAGACTACATGGTCTAAAGGCATCTCACCCCCCAAAAGAGGAATGGGATCAGCCGACAACTGCATCGGCATAACCACTTTTGCAACCAATGGTTGAATATGCTATGAGACTACATGATCTAAAGGTATCTCACCCCCCATAAGAGGAGTGGGATTAGTCAATGACTGCATCAGCATGACCACTTTCGCAACCGATGGATGAATAGGTTGTGGAACTACATGGTCCGAAGGCATCTCACCCCCCAAAAGAGGAGTGGGATCATTCGATGACTGCATCGGTATGACCGCTTTCTCAACCAATGGCTAAATAGACTATGAGGAAACCTGAGAAGACTCAGAATCATAAGAGCTTGCAGACATGGAGCACAATCTTTGTACCTATGGAATTCTAGGGCACATATGAGTAAGGTGGTCTCCCTTGCAAAGCTTACAAGGGAACTTAGGCTTACGTCCTATCCGTCTAGGTTTCTCAATAGAATCAATGCCCCCAAAATGACTAGCAGTGGTTGGTTTCACATCTCCAACATGACTTGTAGAGGCTGGTGATGGGTCGATAACTCGACTTGCAGAGGCTACAGACCTATTACCAGTATGACTAGCAGTGACTGGACTCTTTCCCCCAGCATGACTTGGAGAGGGTGGGTGTGTTCCCCCAACATAACTTGTAGAGGTTAGGTGTTGGTATTCAATGTGACTTGTAGAGGTTGTCGACCGATCTCCAACATGACTCACAGAGGTTGGTGATTTCTTCTTCCTATTCTTCCTCTTTCTATTTCATTTAGACTTCTGGTTACTAGTAACTGTACTTTCACCAAAGGTGGGAGAAGGAGGAGGAGAAGAATTTGCTAATGAAGAAACATCAATAGGGTGCCCATGACTTAAGGTTCTTAACTGAGAAGTGTCAAGAGCATTCAGGACAATTGGAATAGTACCCAACCAAACTGATAGTCCAACATTCAACCCAGGAATGTAGAGAGTGGCCATCAAAGGGACACCAACGTTTTCGAAGAAAGGAAAAGCACAAGGATCCCCTTGCGAAGGGGTTCCTTGGTTGGTATCGTCAGTAACCTTAGCCATAAAGATATTATGCACAGGTTCTTCCCTTGCAACATATTTCAAATATGCAAAAGTCTCACACTAACTCTGGTGAACCAGTGGTATCAAAACAACGCCTATAATGAGGTGGCTCCACATTTCTAAGAAGAAGACCAAAAATTCCTCATGACCGGTGGAGTGGGCGGTCTACCACCCTAGATCAGAGACCCAAAGTAATGACTGACTAACTCACTATGGGAAACTAGGGAGCACAGATCACGCACTAGAAAAACTCCTAAAGGCAAATCAAGCAAACAACTAACTAGTTGGAAGAACAGTTACACCAACCAACACTAAAGCAACTTACTGGTGCAAGTGCAAATCGAATACAGAAGCTCCCTCTAGGTATACTCTGTAAAGTGTGGCCCGATGTCTATCCTAGATACCGTGGTCTACCCCCACATTCACCTATGTAAGTACCTAAAATAATGGCAACTAGGTTGCCAGTGCATGAACAGTCACCAGGCGGGTATAGTCGATAGTTGGGTGGACCACAATGAGCAGGGTATCAAGATCGAAACCTGTCAAGGGTATCAAAAGCAAGTGGTCCGGAAGACAACTAAGGAACTCAAACGGATTTAATATCCACGAAGCTCTGTGGAAAATGTAATCGACGGAATCCCAAGACAAGCGCTCTATATGTGTTCCCCACTACGCTTGGTCCGGCTTTGGAGGGGTTATCTCCACTACCTTTCCGCATGCGACCTCGTGTTTATCCCCTATGTTAGAGGGGGGTCCCGGATAAATTTCATGATACTGGACTTCTATACTCCCTAACTCAAACTCGTATGTTTGATTTAACAGCCTTGAAGAGTTTCCTCTCCAACCTAATTCAAGGCCATAACCCTAAACTAGTTGGTTGACCCTACAAACATAAAAGTCTAATTATTTTGAATTAGCATTCTTTTTAAGGCTTGATTTACTCAAAAGGGGTACGGTAGTGCAACTGATGTTGTTAAGACTCTTGCAAAAAGTGATGAAACTTACATGAACACTGGCAAAGAGTGATTATATTTCTTGTTTTTCTTTTGAAATGCTTTTTAAATTAGAAGAAAACACGATGCTATGCTAATTTCTTTTTCTTGTTCAAATAAGAATGCAAATCAAATGCAATGAAAGAAAAAGACCTAAAAAACTAAGTTTTTTTTATTATATATTTTCTTCCAATCAAAGCAGAAATAACAAAAGATTCCAAAAGAGACCGATAAATGCACGATTCATGGCCCCCCCGGGCCCTGAGGGGGATTTGTTTTTTTAAATGCAACTCATTTTTATTAAAATTTCAAGCTAAAAATAAGTTAAAAATGCTTGGAAACACCAAAAATCTCTTCTTCTTCTTTTTTAAAAAAATACAAGCAAGCTGACATCAAACCAATGCTACACACTATTATAACAGAGCCCAGAAATGAATCAATAAAACCCTTGAGAAGTCCTAGTTCTGACAGGGAAGAGGATGATTGGCTCTTTTTTTAGAAAAAAATCCTTAATTCAGGCACGCTACTGTCACTTCAGCAACCAGCATATGTACACAGGATATCCAAAGGTAGGGCACGTATGCACGCATGCACCTCTGCAACTCCTCAAAAAATGAAAAACAATCAATCAAGCACTGGCAGAGACTATTGGTAGTGAGAATTAGATTCCCTTGAAGACCCAGAAACTTACTTTGACAAAAAAGAAAAAAAAAATCAAGGAAAATTCCATAGAACAAAACCAATCTGAGGTGGTACCTAAGATACAAAATGAAAAAACAGAGACCAGAATGAGTTTCAGAAAACCCCTGATAAGGATCACTTTTGACAGGGAAGAGGATGAATGCCTCTTTAATAAAAAAAAATTGAACATAGCCACGCTACTATCACTTCATCAGATAGCGTGTCCACGCAGGCTGTGTGAAGGTTGGGCATGTGTACATTCATGTAGGCCTTCTATAGGCTACGTGTACCTTTGTGACTTCCCAAAAATAAAATGCGGCCAAGAAAAGAAAACAGGGAATACTGTTATGGAATACCAGAATCCCTACTAGTTCAGACTCTTGCAGAAAATCAGAAAAAAGGTGATGAAACCAATTTAAAACTACCAAAAAGTATCCCCAAAAAACCTGAGAGATCCCTAGTATGGTCGCCAATGCTGTTGTGAGTGGGAAATCCCCCTACAGACTAGCACTTAGGGTTTTATCATGCATGCAGAAAATACCTAAAGATTCCTACTTTTTACCATCATCCCAGACCTAATCCTCATTATTCTTAAGCAAATACATAGTTAAGAAGATTAAGTGAACATACCTTATTTCCGGCATTTGGTATCAATCCCTCTTCACGCTTGGTCACTCTTTGACTGCAACTCTCCTCCCAAGGACGACCTACATTCAAAAAAGACAAACAAAGAACTCCACATGCATTTGATCTACAGATTAATGGGTTAGAGATTTAATCAACATGTACGCAATAAACAATGAAAACCTCATATAGTGGGACGGGAAAAGTACTTCTTTATTATTAACTTCACTAAAGCAACTTACAATGATGAAGACGACCACTACTCCACAAATCTGGTCCTAGGATCCTCTTTTACTATGCACCAACTGCTAACACACTTTCTTCTCTTCTTCGTTGAAATCACAAAATGGTTGCAAAATCTTGGGCAAAGGGGAATACGAATTCGGGTAGAGTTTCTTTACTATGATTTTCCTCCTTTCAAATGGGACCCCTACCCCTTCTTTTATAGGCTAGAAGGAGCTAGGTATTTATTCGAATGATTGGCCATGCATGGTCGAAAGGTTTAGTTAACTTGCCCAAAACTGTGTGTTCCGTCAGCAACTTTCCATTTTTCATTCTTTTGTAGGTACATGCGGGCTGTAGTGGGTCAGCTAAAGTGTACACGTGGGTTGTAGTGGAACAAGGCACATGGGCTTTTAAAAAGGATGTTTTTAAGAAGAGTTGTTCAGTACTGGCTTGGAAAATAAGGCATATGAGATGGCCTGATGTCAGGTAAGTATGTCTGGTGCAAATTAGGGTTATAACAACCATTGATCCAGATTTATGAGTGGAACGAAATATATAACAGTATGAATATAATAACATAGATATACGAATAACAACAATAGATATCTAGTGAACAATAACTTCTATTGAATAAATAAAATAGGCGTAAATTGTAAAACTGTAAAACTGAAAACAACTTGCTCGAATGGTGGTAGCTATCTTTGAGAAGAGATGTGGCTACTACGTGCATCTGTCTAACAAGAATGACTATAATGAGGCTCCATATGCCTTTTGAACATTACTCATGAATTCCAAAACCCCAAACATCCAAAAACCTAACTCTAGAAGATGAGATGCCAAAATTTATGTGGGACACGATGGGTAAGTTGGTACCTCAGCTTCCTGGGGTCGTAACATTTTCATACGACCTCCATTTTAGGCATGTGATATCCCCTTGGAAAGGTATTTTTGAGAACTACACATTATGCCTTCAAACTCTGACTATCTCCATAGTTTTATATGGCAAGCCAAAAAAACATTGTTTAGGGCCCCAAACCGGCCCTGGAAGTACAGAAAGATGTACTGATATGAAAAATTCCAAAATAAGCCAGTTGGACTAGGTGGGAGGCCACAAATATCCACCTGGAAGATGTGTAGGGATTCATACATCCCTAAAAGTGTATAACCCACAATTATAAATAATTACAAAAGAACGTGTTGAACTAAAACTGTCAAAAGGAGCCAATTGGAATAAGTGGGTGGCCACCAATATCCATCTGGATCATCTCTACACTTAAATAGGATAAGGCCACTCACATTTCATATCATATACAAGAGTGGAAAAGAAGGAAGAGGTTGATCAAAGGAAAATTCCCTCCTGAATTCTTGTTGGAATTGTTCCTCAAGTCTTTATTGCCATACATCTCTAAATGTGTATCTACGTCGGGAGTCTAGGATCCTTTATGAGATTATACTGAGTGCATCATGACCTGGTTTTGATCCTACAAAAAGAAATCCAAGCTTGTTGATGGAATTGTTGGGTCTATGAAAAGAACTACTGCAAATTTGGTCACGAACCAGATGAAACAGATGACCATTCATCCATCTACAGTCAGTCGGGCCATGAATTCAAACGTTTCCATTGTCTAGTTATCATATGTTCACCTCGTAAATTTGATGGCCCCGAATTGTACCCAACAACCCAAAGGGAAGAACAAGAAAGGAAAGGATAAGAAAGGAGGTAGAAATAATAATAAAAACCCAAAATTTGATGTTAATACTAGAGGGGACAAAAAGGAGAAGATGAAGGTGAAATTCCCTTGCAATCTTTGCAGTGAATATCACCTTACTCATCAATTATGAAAGTTGGAACAGACCCAACACTTGCTAGTGCAACAAAAACTAGTTGTGTTGAAAAATATATTCCACACAAACAAAATATGTAGTTTGTCACTTCTTCTGGAAATATGCAAGGGGGCACCCAAAATCCACCCTTTTCATATGGTTCAATGTCATTCATTAACATGGTGAACCAAAATAAGGAGGAGGAAATTTATTTGTCAACCTAAACTCATGATTATGGTAATCCTGAGTCAAACTCTAAAGGAAAATAAACTTCAAAGACTTATAATTCTGTCCATATAGAGAAACTTGAGAAGGACACAATACCTTGCATACTGAAAGATGTGTATAAGTGTGTGTGGCACAACCCTAATGCTCGAGTCGCACCCAACTATTCGATTGTTTAGGACTTGGCTTAGACACCTTATTTGATGTCTACCTTAGAAGTGTTGAAAATTTTCCTTGCGTAACGAGCTGTGCTGTTTTCTGCGAGTTTTTCAACTCATTATGAAGTTTGACACTACCAAGGTGAATCCTCATCTTCCTTAGCACAGAGTGTTCTGAATCAATGTTGTTTACCCAAATCGCATAATTGTAATAAATTTCGTCGATGAGGGTGCTTCAACATGCATTATGTCATTGTTTTGTTGGAAAGCAATCAAATCTCTTGAGTTGAACCCCTCCCCTACCTTGTTAACCATGTTTTATGGATGATCCTTCAAACTACACGATTTCATTTCCTTCTTTATGGTTCAGTTAGGATGAATGTTTCTTTCTGTATAAGTCGAAGTAGTTGACGCTTTTCTCAACTATAACATGTTTTTAGTAAGGAGTTGGACCTATGTGATGATGGCGGTCATCTCATCAGTTTTTCAAATTTTTTTCTTCTCACGTGATGGGAATATAGTAACAATCGACCAGATGTCATTCAATCACTTTGACTTTGTTGTAAATCTGGGATCTATGGTCCCATTGATTGAAAAATTTCAGAAGACAACTAAGAGCATTGGTGTTGGAATGTACCCATCACTCATGGGAACATTCAATTTCTCATCACCAGTTTCATATATTCATGCTACCCCGGTCAACTATTCAAATTTGATCCCCTCGATCCCCGTTACATGATTTATTTCATTTAGAACCATGTATTTTTAATATTTGTGGGTGTTACTCTAACCGTGTGAATCAATGAAAGGTCATATGCACGTCAGAATTTCCATCCCATTGTCTGCAGTGGAGTTCACTTACTGACCAATCCAACAAGATATTGTCGACTCTGATTCAACCTCTTCGTGGATGCAAGAAGACGATTAGTTTCCATAGCCTATTTAGGCTCAAAATTCTTCACATTCCCTCAACTTCCTTGACACTATTTATTTCTAATGAAGTCATTAGAGAGGAAATGACAAAGCTAGAATTACCATGGGAGGATATACATCATTGATCATATTTCCTTCCTGAGCTCAGTCGAGTTGAAGCCAGATATTTCTGATCATTTGTGATTGGAGGTGTTGATCAGTATGTGAACCCCTTAGTAAATAATAGTGTTTATACTAAAGGGAACATGGTGAATGTATCGAAAACCATTTCAATCAACATCTCTAAAACCCCTAGCATCGTTGAGAATGTTTTTATCAGTATAGACTATTCTCCAAAGAAATTTGTATGTAAACCTCTTTGTTTAAATATTTTCACGATGTTTTCTCCTAGAATTATGAATAGATTCCAATAATTGACCCCATTATTTTTGAACACAATATTCATACTTAAAAAAATGCTAAGCCTATTCAAGAAAAATTACAACCGTAAAACCCCAAGAAAGAAAAAACTATAAAAGCTGAGGTGGAAAAGCTTCTTAAAGCAGGTTTTATCTATTTGATTCCTCTTGTGGAATGGGTGTCAAACCCTATTCCAGTGGAAAAAAGGAAAGGAACCATACGTATCTGTATGGATTTCTGAGATCTAAAGAAAGTGTTTCCAAAAGACAACTTCCCCACATCGTTCATTAACCAAATTATCGAAGAGTGTGCCAGAAGAGAAATATTTTCCTTCATTGATGAATTTTATGGATACAATCAAATTCATATTTGGCCCGAGGATCATCACAAGGTGATGTTCATATATCCTTGCGGGACTTCTGCATATAAAAATATGCCTTTTGGCCTAAAAAGGTTGGAGCTACATTTTAGTGGGTCATGTCATTTTCTTTCCACAATTTGAAGCACATTTTCAAAGAATACTTGGATGATCCATGGGAATATTAGTGCCCACCCACCTATTCCAACTGGCTCATCTTGGAAGTTTTTTAGTTTGGTAGTTTTTTCCTATTTTTCAGGTCCTGAATTTCCGGGGCCGTTTTGAGGCCCTAAACAATGTTTTTAGGGATTTCCACAATCAAGCTAAAAATAAAGTCATATATTGATAGCATAATGTGTATTCCTCATATATACCTTTCCAATGAGCTATTGTGTGCCTAAAATGGAGATCGTATGAAAACGTTACAACCCCGGGAAGTTGATGTACTAACTTGCCCCAACGAGGCCCACATGAATTTTGGCGCTTCATATCCTAGGGTTAGGTTTTTGGATGTCTACGGTTTTGGAATTCATGTTTATTGTAAAAAGTTTTTAAGAGCCTCATTTTACTCTTCTTTTCTCTCCTCAAAGTCATTCCCGATGTCAAATATTGGTACAGGACTTTCTGTGAGAAAAAGGAAATAGAGGAACCCTCATTATTTACAGTCGCACTCACCTGGGAGTCCTTCAAGGATGTTATTAAGGAACAATACTATCCTATTGGAATTTATGACAACCTGTATAAAAAAATGGACCATTCTACGGTAGGAAAGGGACCAAGAAGTGCCAGAGCTCAAAAATATCTTCCATACCTTGCGCGCCAATATGAGTATCAAATATTGTGAGCGACATCTAGTGCTCAAGTACCATGATGGTTTGCACAGATACATCCAGGCATAAATGGATTTTATGGACATCTCGTCCTGGGCATTGTTAAGCCCTAATATTTTCTCATTACCCATTAATTGGGGCATATTACATTAGTAATGTTATTTTATTTATGTTGGCTTTATTCCATTAGTATAATTATACCTCCTAGTATCCTATATATACCAAGGAAATATTTTCATTTGGAATCATCTTGGAATTGTACATTTATGTGGGCCTAAGGAGGTGTCCCCCTCGAAGAGGCTTATTATCTAAATTTCTCTCTTTTTCAATGTGTTGAGTACTTATTTTGAGGTTTTTCTATGCTATATTGATATTTGGTTCTTAACATACGGTATCAGAGCTCAAGGTCTTAGGGTTTCACTGCTACATATGAGACACCTTGGAATTTTCGCTATAAATTTTTTACTACAATGTTTCTGAAGGAACGTCTTGGAGGATATTTAGTAGATGGATCAAGGTACGTTGGTTAAAATTTCATCTCCTAAATCCTTATAATTTCAAATATATCGCCTGTGCAAGATAGGGTTTTGGAATCATCCTGAACTGATTCATTGATGAACTTTCTCTATAAAATATTTTATGTAACGTTTCAGACCCTAACATCTAGAGGATATTCAAAAAAATTAGTAAGGTGTCTGTGGTAAAACTTTTATCTTCTGGGTCGTCTTACATTTGTAGATACACCCTGTGGAAGATAGGGTATCTGACTAGTCCTATTGACTAGTCTCAAGAAGGTGTTCCAGGTAAAATAATCATAACTTCTTCCTAGAGTATCCAAATTGAGTGAGACCAGTTGCATTGGATAGTGGACAGTCTGTAGTATTTCTGGTATAAGTTTTAGAATTTTATATCAATTATTTTGTGCGAGGCACACTATACAAGTGACATCTCCCAGAAAGGCCAAAAATCAGCAAGTTGTGGGGAAGTTACCGTAAATTCCACTTGGCACATCCAATTTTGATCAGACCTGTGGAATTGGAGAGAAGAAATATCATAGAAATACAAAAAATAAAGTTTCATACTCAGAAGGGCCCAAACTTTGGAGATACAGTAGAAGAAATATTGTGTAGCAAAACCACCTCAAAATCAAGGTTCAAAAGTGATACTTGGCCAACATGCCACCCAAAAAGGGAACTTCTACACCAAATAAGCCTCCAGATAATCCTACATGGACTCTTGATGAAGGTGAATAAATTTGTAGGGATATAAATGATTTACAAAAGAAGACAGTAACAAAATATGAACTACAAGAGATGATGGAGGGTTTAAAAGGGGAGATCATGGAAGGATTGAAAAATTTCATAATAGAGAGGACACCTGAAAGTGAAAATGTATCCCATGAAATTCATGATGAGGACACAAGGAAGGTCAATCAAGAATGGAGAAATTCCAACTTTGGGTTGAAGACCAACCACGTTCCTAAGATCGATATAAGTTTGATGGCAAGGACCCAATCACATGGATACTTCAGATGGAGCAATTCTTTGATCTACATAATGTTCCACATACACAAAGGGTATGAATTGCTCCTTTATATTTAGAACCCAATCAATTTGTATGGTATCGATGGCTTTTTTCTCGCAAATCACTTGTCACTTGGACAATTTTCATGGAAGAAATGATAGCACACTATGAAGATACAAGGAGAAATACCTTCTTTAGCCAATTGATAAATCTCAAGCAAAAGGGTTCAGTTACAGAGCACATTGAGAACTTCCAAAGATTGAATATAAAGGTAAAAGATATTCTAGATGAGCACTTGATTGATGTATTCATAGGAACTTTAAAGGATAACATTCAACATGAGGTTCACCTTTGGGAACCCAAATCATTGGAGAATGCATTTAAGGTAGCAATAAATGTTGAAAGTAAAAATATGGCTATGGCTACTAGAAGGACCAATCCCAACATCTATAGGGAGAATAATGCTCCTTCTTATAAAACACCTCAACCTACAAGGTTGACACCTCAACAATTGGAGGAAAGAAAAGAAAAAGGTTTATGATTTAATTGTGATAGCAAGCACAGTAAGGGACATAAGTGTGGTGAGAATAAATTATTCTACATAGATTGTGAAGAGGAAGAAGAACAAGAACAAGAACCATCTCAAGATGAAAACGTAGAAGCAATTTCATCTGGAGAGTTGACTCCCACGATATCATGTAATGCATTGGCTGGAATTATCACTCCTCAAACCCTCAAGATCGAAGGATACATCAAAAAGAAAAAGGTAATAGTCCTAATTGATTCTATCAGTACTCATAATTTCATTCACTATAAATTAGCCAAAGCTCTCAATTGCTTTGTATATCCAGTGCCAAAGTTTTAAGTAATGATTGCAGATGGAGGAACTATCAGGTGGTCAGGAAAATGCAATAAGATTGACCTTACTATGGGGGAATATGTAATGAATATTCCAATTATTGCTATACCCATGCGTGGTGCTGATGTTTTACTAAGAATCTAATGGTTACAATCATTAGGAACAGTGGATTTTAATTTTCAAGAAATTTTCATGAAATTTTCATGAAATTTCCATTGGAAGGAAAAGAAATTGAGTTAAGAGGTATTTCAGGGAAACCCATTAAGGTGATAAGCTCTAATGCCATGACAAAATTATTGAAAAAGGGGCATCAAGGTGCTATTGCACAACTATGCTAACTAGATGTTCAAACATCTAAGCCATCTATTACTCAAGATATCCAAGGGATCATTGATAAGCATTCCAAAGTATTTGAAGATATTCCCAAAGATCTTCCACCCACTCGAAATCATGATCATGAAATTCATGTATCCCCTGTGAATGTTCCTCCTAACATCAGGCCATACAGATACCCTTATGTCCAGAAGAGTGAAATTGAGCGCATGGTTGAAGAAATGTTAGAGGTTGGCATTATTAGACCTAGCCAAAGTTCTTAATCTGCACCAGTGGTAATGGTATTTAAGAAAGATAGCTCATGGTGTATGTGTCCAAATTATAGAGAGCTCAGCAAGATCACTATTAAATATAAGTTTATTATTCCCGTCATTGATGAATTGTTAGATGAACTACATGGAGCAGGTTTCTTATTCCCGTCAAAGTAGGTTTAACAAGATTTTCAATTTGAAGAGCAGGTTGCAAAAGGAGGCAATCATGGGAAAAGATTTGAAGTGAGAAAGACTTCAATAAATTGAAGATATTAACCAATAGATACAAGAAGAGAATTCTAAATCAATAAGGCTATTGTGAATCTCTAAGGATGAGAAGAAAAATTTGTAGTTTGAATTGCAAGCCAAGGATGTACTTTTAGAAAATTTTAAAGCTAAAAGAGTGGAGGATGAAGAATAGTTTACCATGCCAAGAAGACCATATTATACCATAGATTCAAAATATGTCAATGAGGTGTGCAGTGTAAGTGAGTCATCATTTTCTCTTTCTTCCCACCAAAAGGTATATTCCTCTTTGGGTGAATTTGAGAATGATAAAATACAAACAAGAAGAACAAAATGGCGGAAAAGGCATATTAGCCAACACTTTCATTATTCACTCCAATGTTAGATATTTATAGTACAATGGGTGATGCCACCTCATAGAGATATTTTCTCTAGATCCTAAAATCATGCATGATGACTAGGCTAGGCAATCTTAAATAACTCATTAGTCATCACTTGAGGATATATTACTAATATCCTAAATGAATAATACAAATATAAGTGACAATTTAGACTTAGTGATTGGTAAAGGTAAGCCATAGGCTAACAATCCCCCCCTCAATCACAAGTCTGATCAATAATACCAGCAATAAACTGGTATCAATTCCAAGTCTTCATACTAAAACTCTTGTGCTGAGACTCAATGAAGAACTGCCTGAAAAGCCGCCAATCTGGATGTTGAACATGTTCATTTGAAATGAATTGGAAGAGAGATGAGATATGGAAGTGAACAGCTGTAATATCTGAACATTCCCTGATTGCTTGACAATTTGATCATTTTGCCAAGTATTTTAACTAGAAGAATCTGATGTCTTCTGCTAATTGGTGAACATGTAGTATCACCACTCTACTATCAGTGTATCACTGAAAGTGATCTCTGAATCTGTGGTTTGGGATAACCACTGACCAATTGATACCATGTATCTGATGGTTTTTGGATAACCACTAACCAATCTTGACACTTTTAGGTGTCCATCAACATCCCAATGTATAATGTGTATGATTCAATTGCAAGTCATTGAACCATAATCTTTTCAAAGCCTACCATCTCTAGAAAATCTCACTATGTAATCATGTGAGCCAGGATGCATGCAAATTGTTTACTTAATGTAAACTCCAATCTGATGAGAGCGAACCAAGAGAAGTGAATCAACTTCTAGTCTGACACATCCTTGAAAATGCCTGACAACTCAATCAAATGCCAAGCTGCAATGCAAAATGATCCTCTTGTCCTTTGCTAGGTCAAATGACCATCTATGTGAACCAAACATCCAGATCATTTCTCTCAAAATCAAAATCAAACATCCCAATTATGTATGATTCAAATTAAACTTATTGAACCATAATTCTACCAAATTCTGTCATCTACAGACCGTAGTTGCCCATTTGGAAAATTTCATTCCCATCTGGCATACTTGATGTTTGTTGTTGTCGAAACTTTTTGTCTAACAACCATCTTCAATTCCATCATCAATTCCCCTCTTTGTCAACTGAAAGGAGAGATCACAAGAGGTTTCATGAACCATCTTCACTGGAATTTTGAACTCCCCCCCTTAAGGTGTATGAGAGTTACATCATTGTACTCCCCCCTTCTATGCTCAAGAGAGTACCATACTTGTTCCATTTGAGTACAACACAAAGTGGGCATGCATAAAAAACCACATGTTATCTCATCCCATGAGGACCATGCTCGAAAGCTATGCCATAAGGGGACCACTTATGTGAGGTACAAAAATGTTATGTGATACAATATTGATCTTTACTTGAGATTGAATTCTACGGTAAGAATTATATAACCGCTTGGTTGTTGATGACCATTGCCAAGGATCAATCCACTCATAGTGAATTTTCAATCTTGCAGGTTTCTTTAGTGTTGAACATCTATCTGAAGAATGGTTATTCTTACCACAATGCTGGCAAGGATGGAGATCAAAACACTGATTCTCCTTGTGACTAACTCAATTACAATGTTGACACTTATCATTATGATGTTGAACTGGAACAAGTGAAGTTGAAGATTCTTGAAGGAATCCATCACTTTGGAACTTGATTGGTCTGGAATAATCAGGAATATGAAAGGTAACTTCCTTGCCATATCCAAGTTCGGTTCTATTCTTGTTGTAGATAATTTCTTCCCAAGGTCTGATGATGGGCTTGGAAAGAGTATTCTGAACCTATTGCTTTGAAATCCATGGAAGTGGATTTACTGCATGTTGATGCATCATTGAAAGGTTTTCTTTACTGAAATCAAAAGAAAACTGAAATGTAGGTTCATGAATAGATTCAACTTCATCTGAAACTGATTCTGAAGTTGTATCACTGTGTTGTTCCTTCAATGGTTGTTGATTAAAAACATCATCATCATCATCATCATTATCATCATCATCTTTATAGAGAGGGTTGTTCTGAACAAACACTAGTTCAGAAAACTTCACTGGTTGTTGACTTTTGAGTTCTATCAACTCATCATTCAATAGATGAGATTGTTCTTGAAGAAGTATAACTTTAGCTTGCATCACTTGCAAACAAGTTATCACTAACTAAAGAGTTTCTTTGTTCATTATCACTGTGTTGTCCTCAGTGGTGTTTATTAGAGTGTTCAGTAACTCTAATAATTCAAGACTTCGATCCATTTCAAAAACACTAAATGAGGTCTCCTTGTGCAGGTAGATCCTGATTACAATTTGACTTGACAAAAGAGGCTTATTTGCAACTCACTCACTTGAATCTCTCGCTTGAACTTCACGCTCACTTGAACTTGCATTTCTTGAAATTCTCATTCACTTGCTCTTCTTGCTCTCTTGAATTTGTTTCTCGCTCGCTTGTACTCTTCTTTCTTTCTTCCAAGAAGTTGAGGATGTCAATTACCACCGAAAATGCATCAAAAAATTGATGTCTACAATGATTTGAGTTTCAAGTACTCATCCTTGTCAATTACGACTCAAAATGAGTCTAGGGTGTCGGGCTCAGCCGAAAATGCACCTTATGACAAATTCAATTCAACTCAACTTGATTTCAAAAAGACAAGTAAACTTACAAAAGGACAATTTGCAAGTTACAATAAATCCTGATTAAGTAATCTTACAACAAACATTGTTGCAAGTTACATTTGAATTTCAAATGCTCCATGATGTGTTGAGTTCGAAAACTTTGATTTGTCCATTACTGATGTAGTTGACGACTTGAATGCTTGAGAATGTTCTTCACATATGCTTGAATGCCATGAATTTGAGCTTGAACTTCATGTTTGTTGTGTTAAATGATGAATTGCAAGTATGATTATGTCAACACTAAACATAATTTCATAAAGATTCCATAAAAAACTTACCATCACACACAACACAAAGTGTACCTAAGATCCCCTTATTCAATTTCGAGCGGATCTAGAACACAGAGAAAAAGACCTCAATTTTATTATGAGTATCGCTCTTACAATAACCGTGCTCAAATACATTTTGAAACTTTCTTGAGATCAAAATGGTGTATGAATTATAAGCCTTCTTCTGGGAAACACCTATACCAAGCTAAACACACTCAAACATTTACCATAGTCCTTTCATAAGACTTCCCATCACTTACAATGTGATCAACCATAGTCCAAGTTATTGTATGCCTTATCATCACATCTCATTGCCAAACATTCAATTAGACTTTTGACTACTTATACCAAACTGTTAAGGTCCTAACCCACACATAGGTAGATCAATGTATTCGGATGTAATAAAGGTCAATATTAATAAGGCCTTTCAATAAAATAGAATAAGGCGGATGTAAGAATACCTAATAGAAGCTTCCGCTTCTAGAAGGATCTTCCT
>ML796700.1:198959-240316 GCA_009831015.1 Picea engelmannii | reverse complement strand
TTGGAGGTTGCCCCCTCGAAGAGGCCTGTGAACATTGCTATCTGATTCAAGTGTTATTTCTATTGCTATTTCGTATATCATTTCTGTGTATTGTGAAGATTATGCTGGATATTTTACTGTTATTCTGTCATTTCTAGCATTTCATTTCTGTTCTGCATATTTTATATATCTGGTATCTTGCACAAACCTTATCTTGAACAACTTTCACTTTCACCATGGAAAGAAGGTTCAAGTATTTTACTTTCTCACATACACTAATTGGCTAGCAACTTTTACAAATGACATTGTTTCTCTTTTTTTTTATGAAAAGTCCCCAATCTCTCCCACACATGAAAGCACAAATCATTTATTAATGTCCTCCGACACCTCTTACATTAAAATTAATATTGAACTTTCATCAAATTTTGGTCCCACTGACTGAATTTACCAATTTTTTATGGCTAAACGTTCTATCTTTTCTGTTTTATAGCAGTAATTTGCCTGAATCTGACGATGTAAATTTGAACAAAATCTCTACTTGTTTTTTTTTTAATTTATTTTCTGAATGCATAAATGAATTTAGCCTATTGAAAAACCCTGAAGAAGTACTCAGATTATACCAACTTAGCCACTCAAATCTGATTTGATTCAATTGTGGTAAAACTGTCGCTGACATGACCGACAATTTCGACCGACAATTTCAATCTTCTTACAAACTGTGGTTCGGCCTCCAATTTTTTTTACCAATTAACACTGACTCTCCTTCCTACTTGTGCAAACCTTAAAAAAATCTTATTGATTATTGTCGTCATGGCCACGTCTAGGGCATATTTCAACACGATATTCCGACTAGGAGGTTGACTCTGGCAGGTTCATATGTGCATTCACGTCTGCCTATTATAAACAATTCAAACCATACATACTTCTTCAACTTCCTCCTGTTAAACTTTTAATTTGCACCAACCGACTATGCAACATGAACATGCACGCAAGAAGAAATAACTTATCGATCTCGGTGAAATTCAACTGTATTTTAATGCACGAACAAGAAATATGGAAAATCAATCCTCTCATCCATCATGGATGAATCAACGAGAAATCAGTGCAATCATGGCTCCTTTATACTACATCCAAAGATTTTTCTCATCCTTCATTGTAGATCCTCATTCAACACTATTCTTACCTCCACCGACTTCCACGCTATCTCTTTGGTCTTCTTATGAAAATCAGTTGAATCTCCTCCAGCTCTCTGATGGTGACAATGATGGCTTCAACGAGATTTTTCTAGCGTGATGAGGTTGGGCCATTTTTGTTATGAACTTTGACTAGATCGTTCCCACTGAACTGTTTCCTGAGCACGTGATTATGCCTACAACACTATGACAGCCACCACACGATTTCATATAGACCGGTGCATTTAATATGCATTCTCTGTAGTGATGCATATCAATATGGGAATCATTTTTTTACCAACAGATGGTGTAGATCACTAAGGAGGTGATGAATATGGGTGCATGCAAATCAACACTAGATCAACCTGTAGGGAAAATTACACAATGCTAGGGTTCGGTTTGCAATAGATCTGTAAATATTGTGAGTTTGTTTCTTGCCAGAAGAACGCAAGGGATTTCTTGCTAAAGCCAAATAAATTTACACTGAGATGCTTGTAGTTGGAATGAAACCAAGATTATGTCTGTGGCCATCAAAAAGATGAAGATGTTACAGTCACTGATGTTGATCGAAGTTTTTGTGCAATGATGGTTGCAACAAGAAAATCGTTTTTCTAGATCTGTCCTTCATGTTGTGCATTGATGGGGGACAATATTCTTTTACCATAGATAAGGTGAATCAAATGAGATCATATAATAAATCATGGCATATAAACTTTATGACAGACTTTGTTGATTTCCTGGTACTCAGGTTGCTACAATGGCGCAACACTTGCAGAAATATCTCCATATAAAACATATCTCTGAGGATTTTTAATGAGTTATGTAGGCCAGACTATGGCGTTAGAACTGTTGTAGTAGTCAATAAAGAGATTTATGATATCAAAAAAAATTACAGCCTACTACCAAAGGCATGGACATCGCAAAATCCATTCATTGAAATTGAAGAAAAAGATTAAGAATCCAAGATCGATACCAGCAAACTTGGTGAAGGGTCAACTAGTTTGTTAATATATCCTTGAAAGAGGTCAAATCAGGTTCGAAAAATGACTGTGGGAATTGGGTGAAGTGTCATCCTATGGCTGGAGAGTCGTCTCACACAAGTCGAGTTCATGGATTTGAAATCTCATTTTATCCATATGAAAACAGACAGGGGGATTGCCAAATTTGCATTTTCAGGAATGAAAAAAACCTAAACTTTTCAGGAATTATTCAAAGAGAAAAAAAAATTAGATACATATTTGTTGAAGGGTATTCAGATCATATAGATTAGCGAGGGGAAAGAAGATTAAAGTACAAGATGAAAATACAAATAAAAGTGTGTTACCTCTTTCTAGTGGGATCCTTCTCACAAATAACAACGCAACATTCAATTTGATTCAAAACTTTAAACCGCCATACCAGATTTGATTTCCCTTGATCAGAATTGCAACCATCCAATCTGATTTGTGCATAGCCTCATTATCAATAGTAATTGCTGATTAATTTGAGTAATCACTAGTTTCCTTGATGATGTAGCTCGTGTGCCAATTTGCACATCTTTGTTGCATGCTCTTGCTGCACCTCACCTTCCATGGAAAACTACCATGGATCTCAATATTACCAGGCCCTTAAGAACTATATTATCTTTGATATCAATTGATAAAATACAGACAAGAAGAACAAAATGGCAGAAAAGGCGTATTAGCCAACACTTTCATTATTCACTCCAATGTTACATATTTATAGTACAATGGGTGATGCCACCTCATACAAAGATTTGCTCTAGATCCTAAAATCATGCATGATGACTAGGCTAGGAAATATTAACTAACTCATTAGTCATCACTTGAGGATATGTTACTAATATCCTAAATGAATAATACAAATATAGGTGACAATTTAGACTTAGTGATTGGTAAAGGTAAGCCATAAGCTAACAGAGAAACATAGTCATGGTAAGTGTTTTAAGTTGCTAACCAAGATAGGTTTTGAAGGAAAGGGTCTTGTAAAAAATGTCCAAGGAATGACTAATCCCATAGAGGATGTGGAAATACCTCTCTATGAAAGTTTGGGATATGGAAAAGGAGAATTTGAAGAATACTTCAAGGTCATTGAAGCAAGAAATGTTTCAAGAGAAGAGTCTAATACATTACAAAAATTCCTTATACAAAGTGAATACACATCACGTCATGAGAGTGAAAAAGAATGCAAGGCATCTCAAATGAGAGGTGAACATCCTAAAGGAGTGAAGATAGTTTCTTCCCCTTAGAATTGCAACAAGAACCGCCATGAAAGGTATAGTAGCTCAAATTATTCCAATGTATTCTTTGACTATAAGAATAATGACAATGAAAAACATAGTCTATGGTATAAGTATCCATGTATGTTTTATGGATTACATAACCATTTTGTTTCCAAATGTTGGAAGAGAATGTCATTATACAGGAAGGTCATGTCTACTAGGAAGGAGGAAAGAAGTAAAGACCACTCTCCAAGACTGAATGTGGAGCATGGAAAGAAGGACTTGCGGTCAAATAATTATTGGAATCATATGCAACATGAGTGGTCATTGGATTGATAGATGTTGGAAACTTCATCCACAACTTCATCTAAATAAGGAAAATAAATGTGTGCATGCACCTATGAAGAAAGAGGAAACATGTGGAAGAGTTGTTCAAGAACCAACAATCCAAGAGGAGCAACCCAAAATAGAGAATCTGTTAGTTGAGTTTGGTAAGAAATGGGAAACACATCTCCAAATATATTTTCTTCCATTGTTGTAAACCTCACATGTTGTGTATGAGACCCCTAGAAGCGAAAATTGTATAGGTAATGACATGTTATAACATCACTTATATGAAACATAGTGTTTTTATGCTTTTGAAAGTGTACAAATCACAAAGAGAGAAGGAAAACCATGTTGTATATTTTTTATGGACCAAAAGTTTATTTTCATGGGGAGGTTTGATCCAGGAGTATCCCTAAAATAGAGAAAAATTGAAGTTCTCAAATTTTTATGAAAATCTACTCATGTCAAAGAGCTCAATGAGAGGTTTCCAACGGGGATGATTTTAAGGATGGAAAATTATTTTAAAATGTAGAAACCTTGGAAAATCTTACTAATCCTTCATATGCAAACTATAAATGTTTGGTGATATTTTTGTAAAAATATTCAAATTTCTAAGGATTTTATATAGTTTTTATAAAATTTTGGCGATTTTTAAGGTAAAATAATTTTATCCTATATAATTTAGGTGAATGATTTTTAAAATAGAGAATCTCGTTTTTGGAAAAACCATCGAAAATTAGCCCATGAGAGAAATTTAGCCCCTAAAATCATCCATGGTTTCCAACGATGCTTGAACGAGGTCAAACAGATGTCATATGAGAAAGTTATGGACTTCTAAAGTTTTGTTCAAACATGCAAAACACTGTGTAGGCCCTGACACATGGCATCACTAGGATCTGACACGTGGTAATATGGAAAGGACACATGGTACTAAGGAAGTTACACATGGAAATATGGACAGGATAGGTGGTCGTATGGATGTTGATGTGGAGTGTTGACTGAATCGTATGGATGTTGCCTGGGTTGTACAGATGTTGGCATGGCATGTTGACTGGGTTATAAAAATGCTAACATGGAAAGATGACTAGGTTGTACATATGTTGATGTGGAAAGCTAATCTGGAAGGATGATGTGGTAGGGTGGCATGGTGTTGATTGGAATGGCATGGTTATGTGGCCACCACCATGTGGACCAATCAGGGGTCATCAAGTGGCAGGCCCGATTTTCCCAAAAAGGCCTTATCAACTCCAAAATGGTTGGGAGGGTGAATTGAATCCCCGACCTTGTTGACAATGGCCCAACATTCTATCATTGGGATATAGGTGGAACTTGTTGTTGAAACAGATCTTAAATTTTTATCCTTAAGGCCTAGATTTTTATTTTTTGTGTTTTTCGGGTTTCGGCTTTCTTAAAACAAGAGTTTCGTCATTTCTAAATTCACGATACCTTTTTATCAAAAAAAAATTGGATAATGAACTGAAAAAGGTTTACAAAAAATATAAAATTTCTGACGCTTTTTTGAAAATTATGTAAAACTTGTTGAATTTTAAATTTACGATTTTTTAAATTAAACTTTAAAGAATTTTCAGGATTTGGGGTTTCCTGCAAACAAATTTTTGATGCAAATCGAATCACAAAACCTCGATCCCCGATTTCCCGAAACGTTGGAATCTTAATTTAAAAACGAATTAATTTAGTCTCTTCTAAGAAAGGTTAAGGGTTAAAATAATTATGTCGTGATTTCGGGATTCGTGGTTCTGTGAGAGCACGTCTCATGTCACCATGTTTCCCGAAATCCTGATTTCCAAAACCCTGATCCATAAGTCACATTAAATTAAACTAATTCTATTTTGGCCTTAATCGTGATTATTTAGTTAATTAAAATAAGTTAAGTCATGTTTAAAACAAACAAGCCATCGCGATTTCATGATTTCGGAGATCGGATTTTATTAACAACACACATCTCCTGTCATCATGTTTCCCGAAATCCCAATTTCTGAAATCCTGAAAAAGTCTAATCTCAATTAATTAATGTGCTAAAAAAATTTAAATCTTAATTAAAGCATCGCGAATTCGCGATTTCGCATTTTTGGAAATTGTTTTTTCATCAACTACATACCTCTCGACATCAGGATTTCCGAAACCCTGAAAAATGAAGTTTTCAGCTTTAAATTATGATTAACATTAATTAACCTTTTCTTAAAAATTAGATTAATGGTAATCATTCTTAGTTGTTCATTTATGTTTCTCTTACCAATTAAGTAGGTTTCTCGTTTTCTTCAAAACCCGAAGGTACCTAAATACGGACATTAAAAGCGTATCTCAGTAAAATATCCTCCGCATTAAGAGCTTTAAATTCATGACAGCTGTGCAACTCTTGTCATTTTTTAAATATATTCAAAATAAACATTCGAATGTCTTTGTTTTCATTCTAAGCTGAGCTCATTCATCCATTTTCTGTGACAGGTTTTTAATTAAACACAGAAGTCATGGCACCCAGAAAGGCACCGAAGAAAAATGAAGATGCACAGGAAGGAGATATTATCTCCGATACCACTCCACATGCAATAGATTCTATTAAATCTTGGATTCAAATCTTGGATTCAAATCTCAGATTTACTAGAATATGAGTTTGAGAATGCTCATCTTGACTCTGAAAATCATTTCCGAGACATAGCTGAGTTAGAGCTTCATAAGATTGTTGCACGTCTGAGGCTTGTGGCATACACTGATATGATCAGCTGGGCTCTGGATAAGGTATATATCCCAACAAGGAGAATTATAAACAAGCAAGGAGTTATCGTCATCTCATTCAGACCAGAGCACATTCAAGTAATGTATAAACTCTCGCTGAATCATAAACATACTTTTAATGCTGAGTTTTTAGCTGAGTTTCAGAGAAAGGAATGTATTGAGGTAGACCAGACATATCCTGATATGATTATAGGATGGGCGAGGTCTGAAGAAAAGTTTAGGGCTGATGCTCATGGGATTTATGCTACAGCCTCCTTAAATGAATACATGGTTTATATAGCCATTATGTTATGCAGACTTTTCGAGAGAAAAGATCCCTGTCATTTTCATGCAGACTGGGTACCCTTTTTAGAGGAAGCTTCAGAAGGAAATGGTTTTAATTGGCATAAGATTTTGTCGGATAACCTAACACAAGAAATTTTAAACTACAAAGCAGCCAAATCAAAGGGACAACTAGCAGCTTTTTATATGTCCGCCTACATTATGGTTGCAATCTATTTTATGACTCCCTTTCCATTAATGAATTGAAGTTGGAGCATTTCCTGTCCAGAACCTATTCATAAATATCACTCGGCCCTTTGGGAAGAAAATGCTAAATATGCATTTTACAAGGTTTGTCATTTTATTATTATTCCCATGCAAAAAATGTTTTTTGGATGCGAACCCCCTCGCATTTCTGATACAATCATAGAAAGTCTTAAAGCAGTTGTCGACTGGTTTATTGAGTAAAATTTTTCCAACATTAGGGTTTATGGTTGTACCACTCCCCCTCATTCACTCCCTAAATTCCTACCAGACAGATTGGTGTGCAGGGAAGTAGCTTATCAGATAGTAAAGGGCGGTGTTGGATTGGAATTAAAAGAACTTCAAAAGAAATCACGGCCATCTTTCCCTGTTCATATTGGGAAATTTTCTTTATCAAATTTAGGCCATTCTAAGGTAGAGGCTGATTCATTAGAAGAAGTAAAATTAGTAGATATTGAGCACAGAAAATGTGACCCCTACCAAGTAATAAGTAGACATTCCATACATTGTAATCTAAAGGTATATGAACATGAAGTATCTATTTATGATGGTATATTTAAATATGTTAAGTCTTATGAATAAGTACTGAACAGAGTCTAGGCCTTGCCACCTGACTCACAGACTAGATTCACATCTTTTCAAAGCCATAGGTGAAGTTGCCTACCTAAGAGTTTACAGGGTGAAATTTTGACCCCACCGCCAGAACAGGAAGGACCCCCTCCGGGGTTTGAAACTAATACACAGGATAAAGTAAATAACAAAGGTAAGTTGAAGAATACTGAGATGCCTTCCCAAGAAACAGAGGGTTCTGAAACAAAAGAATTGGGAACGGAGGAGAGAAAAGAGCTGGAAATAATTCCAGAAATCATGAAAAATGTTTTAGAAAAGATAGGAGGAACAGCTTCAACAAAGCTCAGTAGTCCTATCACCTCTTTAACTCCATTGCAGTCAACTTTTGGAACTCCCCATGAAGGAGTTTTATATGTCAGTGATCTAGAGACGATTTCGAGAGATGAAATCCCCCCATCAGATTACTTTTTCAGCAAAAAGCGAAGAGCAGTCTTGAAATAGGAAATTCATCCAAGAGAAGGGATGATTAAAAAGCATAGGGTTATTATAGATGGAAAGAAACTCAAGGATGGAGAATTTGCTACAGAAATAGCAGGTACAATGGGTGCTATAGCATCAGAAAATATGTATTCTATTGGCAATTTAACAACTATGCTCGAACAGAAGGATCAAACAATAATTTAGTTGCAAGACAAATTAAAAGAAAATGAGAGGAATATTAGTTGGGGAATACAAAAGAGTCTAGAACAAGCTAGACTAAAGGATATGCAAGAAATCCAGAAAATGAATAAAGACTTGGATGAGGCAAAACATATAATATAAGTCACATAGGAACAGGTTCGAAAGCTGGGAGAAGAAAACAAACATTTACAAGATAAAATTTCAGGACACAAACATTGGAGATATATTTGAGAATAGAGGAAGAACAGAAGAAAGTGTTCTTGAATCTGGAAGTAATCCGGAATTATTTTCAAAAAACAAATAAGTCTTTTGAGAATGTGTTCCAGAAGGAAAGGGAGGTGAAAGCAGCTAGAACAACTTTTCAAAAGGCAGTGGCTTTCTCATCAAAGGAAGAGGTTGGAAAGATTCAGAAATCATCCATTTCTGAACAAGTTAAAGGGGACATAATAATAAAAGTGTGGGAAGCAAAACTGGTCGAATATAAATGAATAGCAAGAGAAGTCAATGATGATTGCTAGGGAATTTTCAATCTATTAGAAAGAGCTTCATTGAATATCGGAACAGATGACTGTTCCAGATTATTAGGTGAAATTAATATTTCCAAGCACCAACTAAGGTTTAGAGAAGAGCTAGAGGAAATGAAAACAAAGATTTCAAAAATTAAATTGATCAATATTACAGAGATCAACAAATGGATGGTGACGTCGAATCTAAAGTTGAAAACTATTAAATTCACAGAAAAAATGATAGAAAATCGTTTGCCCGAATTGCAGAAAAGATTTTTCTTATTAGAAGAAAATGAGATACCAGATGCTCCCAGGACTTTTGTGAAGTTTTTGGGGAAATGTGTTCAGTGTATTGAAGTGGAGAAAGGAAGTTCATCAACGCAAGCTTAAAATCTTTTAAATTGTTTTTATCATTAGAAATTAGAAAGAAATTGTAAATGGTTGACATTATTTTTATATAACCGTAATATTAGGAAGTTGGTTAGTCACCAATGAGAAAATTTTGATGGAAATGTATAAATAAATTTCTAAAGACTGAGAAAAGGCTTCGAAATTTTTGGAGAGAGCCATTTTGTAATAACAGTTTTCAAATACATCAGAATATAGATCACAAACGAGATTCTGAATCCTGCAAATTTGTAGCTATGTGTTCTTCAACCCTATTTATTATATTCTGTTGAATTTTTCTTTCAATGTTTTTCTAACGAATAATCAATTTGAAGTTATCTACATCATTGATTTATATTTCAGATTGGTTTGGATGTCAAATTATTTAAAGTTTTTCCTCTAAAATTGCTATTAGTAATTTTAAGACCTATAAATCTTTTGTACCTTAATACTTAACTTTCGTTAGAAACCTCGTTTTCTTTCATCATTGTCTATTGAAATATGAGATTATTTCTTGATTAAAGCCTCGTATTTTTCTGTAGTGTTTATTTGTTATTTTACGATTCTCAAAATTGTTACAAATCCAGGAAACGGCCTCGAATGTATTTGCATTACTGTTTTGAATTTCAAAATTGTTTTTCTTGTTCTCATCTTTGGAAAATTTGAAGTAACATTTGATTAAAATCCTTTTACAAATAAATAAAGTTTTATCCTCCATGACTGTTCCAAGTAGCAGACAACCCAACATTGAACCAGGCCTTCAAGATCAAACAAGTATTGCCTTGAATTTATTTAATACCATTTTACAAACATCAACTAATCGGGTTGAGTTAGAACGTTCATGGGCTGCTATTGAGAGAGACATTAGCATCCAAGAACAACAGGAAGTAAGACAGAGACAGTTGAGAAACTGATTCTTCTTTAATCTTCCTTTGAATTCTTATTCTCAAATTATTCCTTTAATATTTATGGATGCCTTGATGGTATACTTTATAGACTTAAAGTATAAACTCAGGAACAACACTTGTAATGGTGATCCTAAAAATTTATTCAAAGTGTAATGTTTGTAACCATGTGTCAAAGGCAGAAGGTCTGCAGGTTTGACCCTACGACCTCCGCCCATATAACCAATGCGCCCAACTATTGCACCAATGATGTGACTTGTTATGGTAAAAAACATGTTATTTTTAAATTTTCAAATGATTCGGATGGACCAAAATCCGAATAGGTGTTGGATTTGAACCCATGACCTATTTCTATATAGCCAAACGTCTTACCATTGTGCAATACACTTGTTTTGAAAGGTTTTTCTAGTTATTTATTATTATACAGATGTATTTTCTTGTATAATTGAATAGCCAAGCCTCTTTTAATCCTTTTTTAGTGTATGAAGAGAATGGGAATTGATTTCCAACAACTCTACAATCTTCTTAGTGTTGGTGAAGACATTTTATGGAAGATTGGAGATCCATTGTAATGTAATTAAGCATTTGGAGTGCTTCGTATTATATTAATGGAGTGGTTGTGCAGTTGAAGCAGGCTAAGATATGTAACCCAATATGGGTGAACTATTTTATCAACTTGCTTGTGTCTTTTTCCTTTGATTGTGTTGTTTGGTTTCTTTAATTTGTCCTTTCATTTTTGCTTTTAAACTTTATAATTTAAGTTAAGACAATTTACACTTAAATTATTTGCAAATCAGTTAGTGGATTTTAGATCAATGTTGAGGGCCCTGCCCCCACATTTTTGTCTCTATAATGTTGAGGGCCCCATCCCTACATGTTTGACGCTGAAATAGTCATACCCAGACCCATGGTACATCAAATACATGTCATTGCATCTGCTCTGGAAAATCCTTGATCTGCACCATAGGAATTTGATGCATAAGATAGTCCATATTGATATGGACAGTTTGTAAGGTGCACTCCATCTAAGTAGCATCGACACCTCATTGAGCCTCGCCATGCCTTCTATGTCAGTGACAAGGGTACCCCTCTAGATTTATCAATCTGATATCTGCACATTCATAATGTTTTGTTAATTATAGTCCATCCAAAAATATCTTTTTTTTTTTACTTTTTGAAATTATTAAAACAAAATAAAAATTAAATAATATTGAAAATTAAAAAAATTCTTACCTATCTCCTCTAGAGCACCACCTGAAGGCACGGGCATGTCTATATCATGCGCGGTTCTTATCCCCTCATAGGGATAGTCATCTATAGTGATGATCTGATGCTCCCACCACTTGAAAAAGTCATCATCATGTGCATAAAGTATGCACCCACCTCCTAAGTGTTGTATCACCCTAGATCATCACACTAAGAATGGTTCTTTGAGTCTATGTGGTAGCATGAAGACTCACGGACTAATAGCGGGAACTCTCTCAAATAAAAAAAAACACAACATGTTTTTGTATCCAAATTTTTTCATCTTTCCTATCTTGCAGTCAGTCAATTAGGTTTTCATGCTCCACAATAAGAAAGTGCTCTAGTCATAGATTATTGGGTGAAGGAAAACTACTACATAGAACATCTGTGGTCTGAATTCCTAGTGTAGGGAATCCAATCATGCAATCCTAGTGATAGTTTGAAGAATGATATTTAGGCCCAAATAATATATGTTACAAATCATAATCTGACTGTCGAGTCATTGTGTACCAGGTTTCCAATAAGATGTGATGTAATATTCTATGGTCATTCCAATCTCGCCTTGAGTTTTGAGGTTGACTATGTCACCTAGGCAGGATAAACCTATGATGAAATATATGTTGTCCACCTCTATGGTCAAGGATTGACCATCTAGCATAAAATCATCAACCTCTGGATTCAAGTACCCAATCAACAGATGTAGTAATCTCTTTTTCACCTGCATGTTTGGGCACTCATAAAATTTTCTCAACCTGCAATGTTGGAGGACTTCTAATACCTTTGGTTGATCATCAAGTTCTCTCTCAACATCCTCATTCTCTCACTCTCGCCACTCAATAGTCATTTTTGAAACTTTGCAAGATGACAACCAAACGTTTTATGAGTTTATACCATCTTTATGGACATGTAAGTGGGCGTCTTTGGAAAGAGGTGTGTACATATGCACCTGTTGTTAAGGGAACCCACGTATATGACAGGATGTACATGTCCCATGCTAAGCATGAACACATACAAGCCCTCCTTTTTTTCAAAATGAAAAACGTAAAGAAAAATTGCAGAAAAAGGAAAATGACTTGGATAGAAAGGAAGAGAGATTAGATATTGTCTGCCTGGTCCCGGTGACAAAGAAATATTATGAGCATAGCTACCATTATGTCCGTCAGAAGTTTGGAATATTTTTCCCACTTTTTTACTAAATTTGGTAAAAAATTAAATGAAATGTCTTTTTGGGTTATTTTTCATATTATATAGAATATTCTAACCCACTTTTATATAGTTTTTGTCATTTTTGGTCATTAAAATGCCTAATAGACCATATTTTTAGTACAAGTTAACGGTTTGAGTTGAGATTTTGTAGGGAGGATGGTTGGAATAGCATTTTCATATAGGATGATCGGAATAGAATTTGACGTAATGGTCATGTCATTGGCATATAGGGTAGGATCATTTCCACCTTTCATTTTGCATTATCAATGACTAATTATACATGTTACTTATGGTCAATCCCGCCTATTGGTGACGCATGCCTCTCCAACCATTTGTAACTGTCGTTCAATTCATTGTAGAGCCTATCATCATGGGAATCCTAGTTTATCACTTTCTTTTCCTTTTAGTGCCCTTTTTGAATTTTTCTTAGGCTTGAGAGTCCTATTAGTCCCAACATGAAATTGTGTTGAAAACCTCATGTTCTTCTCAATCTCCTTCTAAAATTTTACCCTCCCATACTTTGTGTTAAGTTTTAGTTCTGCATTGCATTTTACCACTCACGCTTTTGAGCCAAATTCTAGCTTCAACTTGTTGTTTCTTAACCATTTATGCATTATCATTAGTCATTATCCTTGCAAGTTTTTCCTTTGCAATTTAACACCTATAACCTATGAGGAAACATTCCCCTAAGTTTCCATATCTTGCACATGATTCCTTGAATTGAGCATAGGAATGTTCCTTTTGCTTGGAACTAGTTTGCTTGCCCACGACACTCATTTCCTCCATGTATTTTAGCATTCTTTTATTCTTTTTCAATCTTTCCAATATAAAAAAAGACAAAAAAATAAAATAACAAAAAAAAAACATGGGAATGAGTCTTGTTTATCCGTATTGGTAGTAGTTGAGTCACCTTTGAACAAAGCACAAAGTTTTGAGTTAAGTCTCAACAATTTGGGTTAGTATGGATTTAAGAAACTTAACCAATTACACAAAGTTGTCACTCATCTGGTTGGTTATTATTCAAGTCACTATGGAGAGTATGTCATTGCCTCCTACATCACAAACTTATCTCAATGTTCATTTTCAATCTATGCTACCTAAGTCAAATAAAGTGTCATGTTTTTGTTTAGAGGAATTTTTAGCTTGTGTTAGCCATTCCACATAATTATTATCTTTTCAATTTAGCCTTCCCATCTGTCAAGTACATCTCAGAATAAAGAGTACTTTTGTCCTATATTCATGCTGGTATGGAGGATCCTCATTGACTTCCTGCATTTAGGTTAATATCTTATTGACTAAAACAAATTTCTCTAAGAGTTTGACCTGGAGTTACACATTGGGCCTATTTACATAATTGATAGGTGACCTTGTGCTCAACAGATGGAATTCCATCATTAGTTGTTGACTGAGGGTTTCCCTTGTGTTCAATGACAAGAAAATTATTTACATAGTGGGATTAGTGTAGTACCTTGGATTCCATTTCTCCCCACTGGTGGTTTCCTCACCTTTGTTGATATGCTTCATTATTGGTTGTTATTCAAAGGTTTTATTTCATGTGTTATTTACATATGGTGCATGTTGTGGATGTACTTTGTGGTGGTCCTTTCAATATTTCATTTGATTTCTTCCAAATATTTGGCATTCTTCTAATCCTTATGTTGGATTATGGGAGATACCTTAATGCCCTCCTTCCATTGGATATCTTCCTGTCAAATTCAATTCATCTTTCTTTGGTACAGGGATCTAGAGTCATTATTAGTAACCTGAGGCTTGTAGTCAGTAGTGGAAGGTTCCCTCACTATTGACCGTGGGAATACATCAATGTCCCCTAAAAAATAGATTATGTTAGGTGTTCAACATCAAATCCTATATTCACACTTTCTATATTGTACTAGGTACCTCGATGCCCATTATCATTATCGGTGGGTTGTCTCGCATTTGTTAATGGCATACATCAATGACCTGTAATAAAATGGTATCTCATTGTGTTCGACTTCAACACATCTATTCACACGGTGTAGACTCGTACCATGGAGGTTGTTTTTAATACCTCGGGAATGTAGTAGCATCAACCCTTTTATGCTACTACCTAAGTTATGATTGGACAGTACCACTCCTCACATCATCACTCATGAAGGATTAGTTATCCAAATCTTTCCCCATATATCTTTCACAGATTTTGAGACATAGATACATTGTGTATCTCTTTCATGTCTATGATATATGTTTGACATATATCCACTTTGTATCTCTTTCATGACCATGATCACTTCTTTCTATATACACTCTTCATGGATCTATATTGTACTTGATTGGAGGCCATGCTTATCATCACACCTGAGCATGGGTATGCCCACCTCGAGATTGAATTTTCTGACTTGTTTTTGTGTTGTCCTTAGATTGGATTCTGGTGACCTTCACCCTAGATAACTTCTCTTTGAAGACATATAATGTATTTCGACCTTCAGTTTCTCTTCTAACCTCACACATTAGGGGGAATATGTTATAGCGTCAATTTTCACCTTGAAAGCATTGTTTCACTTTATGTCCTTATCCCTATCCTCCTTATAGACAAATATTCCCCATACCTCCTTGATTCCTTATAAAAAACAATTTTTGGAGGATGTACACACCCTCACAATTATGAAACCTGCATACATGTGGGCTACTTAAGGGACGATCATGTACATGTCAATAAATGCTAAAAAAAATATAATTATACCAAATTAAATGTTGAGTTACGGATTTGGTGAGTTGTCTAACTCCTTTTACCCATACTCAATTATCTATAACCAAATAGAGATGGCATAAAAGGATAATTTCCCTCAAGTATAAAGGTAATGATACTTTGTACATAAGAGAAAATGCATATATGGATATTGCCATTGAGTCTGAAAGCCCATACATTTTCATGTTTCTGCTGGTTTTTTAAACTGGAAACCCTTGTTTCCAACCTCCTTCTGATCACCAACCTATCTAACCAAGAGTCCCCCATATATACTCTTTGGTTCTATGGTGAATTCATTTTTTAAATCAATCCATATAGAAGGAGTCGAGGTGGAGGAATCTGGGATATGTTTCAATAGGGTAGCACCACATCGGACAGGTGAAATCTATAACTACCTAACTGATAGTTTATCAATAATACAGAAATGCATTCCTTCAAAGTGTTTTGTTTTGAAATTGTTCAAATCTACAATTCTTTTACATATGTTTCAAATAATACTAATTTCTTTGATCTTTCCATTATTTTTCATAGAACTAATGGGTAGTTATTAGTATAACTACCTTCTGCGTATAGGTCTACTTGTTTGTGATTCTTGCAAGTTGTAGAGGAACCATTGGAAAAGGACTAAAGGGCTCCAACAATTGGGAATGGCATCAACCGTTGGACTTTTGGTGAGTCAATCTTTCTCTTTCTTTCAATAGTTAGTTATTTCTTCATAATTTAGCTATTATATCTTTGCTTAGTATTATTTATGGAATTTGCTTCTTGTATGATTATTAGTATGATGCAATAAGCCCACTCTTGTAGGGGTTTTTTCCCCAAAATCACTAATTGTTGTTTGGATTTTCATTTATGTGAACATTGTGTATATGGTAAGAAAAATCAAGTAAGGATTCCCCTTCATGCAGTGAGGGTAGAGGGAATTTTATAGTTGGTGCACAGTGATGTGTTTGTACTTGTGCCAGTTCCATCACTGGGAAAATATTTGTACTATGTCTTATTTATAGATGAATTCTTGAGGAATACATGCATATATTTCCTCAAAAATAAATCTAAATTCTTTGACAGGTTTAAAGAGTTTAAGGATCTTGTGGAGGATCAAACAGAGAAAAGAATTAAGGTGTTGAGGATGGATAATGGTGGAGAGTTCTACGAAAATGAACTCGAAGAATTATGTAATAAGTACAGTGTAGCATGGAAGAACAATACTCCATATACCCCTTAGTATAATGGAGTTACATAAAGGATAAAAAGGAAGTTGATGGAAATAGAAATATGCATGATCAATGGAGACGAGTTAGGATGAGAATTTTGGACAAAGGCAATGGGTAATGCATGTTACATGGTTAATCAATCACCCTCACCATCACTAGATGACAAGACTCCACGTGAGGTATGGATTGGTAAGAAACCCTCTTGCACACATCTCAGGGTATTTAGATTTGATGCCTATGTTAATGTTTCAAAGGAAAACAAGAGAAAGATAGATAAAAAGGATGAAAATGTATTTTTATTGGGTATAAAGATGGTTTCAAAGGTTATAGTCTTTAGAACCCAAAAAATAAGAAGGTAGTGTATAGTCAAGATGTGGTATTTAGAGAAGCTAGATATTTTGTCAAACGTGAAGTCCTACCAAGGGAGGAAGAACCAAATTAAATAGAATTTGAGTTGAAGGATAATGAATCAGAATCTTCATAAGAATAGGAATCAAAAGAAGAAGATCCTCATCCTCCAGTACTGAGGAGATCAGTTCGAGAAAGGAGGAATATATAAAGGTATACTCCATTTGATTTCCATTCAAATTTTTCTCTGTCTATTACTTAATGATGATCCTAGAAATGTTAGGGAGGTAGTGGATTCAGAAAATGGAAAACTCTAGAAAAGGTCCATGGTTGAAGAAATAGCAACCTTGGATAAGAATGTGGCTTGGGATCTAGTCGAGTTGTTGACTAGAAGAAATCCCATTGGTAGAAAATGGGTATTTAAAAAGAATTTGAATGAAGAAGGAAAGGTGGAGAAATACAAAGCTCGGTTAGTAGCAAATTGTTATTCATGGGTTGAGGGAATTGACTTTGGTTATATTTTTTCTCATGTTTCCAAGTTAAATTCTATTATATTTATTTTATTTGTTATTGATTATTTTTATTTTGAAGTAGAACATATGGATGTGAAGACAACATTCCTACATGGGGATCTAGGAAAATAAATATACATGAAGCAACTGAAATTCTTTGTATGAAGGTAAAGAAAGAGTTGGTATGCAAGTTGAAAAAGTCCTTGTATTGTTAAAACAATCACCAAGGATGCGGTATCAAAAAATTGACACATATGTTTTGGTACTTGGCCTCACAAGGAGAAAATTATATCACTGTGTGTATTTCAAATTAGTTGGTGATCATCTTATTTATTTGGTCTTGTATGTGGATGATATGTTGATGATAGTAAATGACAAGGAAATTATCCAATAAGTGAAAACTCGATTGTCCTCTAAATTTGACATGAAGGATCTTGGTGCTGCAAATTTCATTTTGGGCATGGAAATCAAAAGAGATTAGGCAAATAGGAAACTCTGGTTAAATTAGAGGAAATATGTTGAGACAATATTGTAGAGGTTTAATATGTAGAAATGTAAACCGATCAAGGTTCCTATTTCTATAGGTCTAAATTTATTTGTGGATCAGTATCCCAAGACACAGGAAGAGGAAGAAGACATGTCCCATGTTTTGTATGCTAGTGTGGTTGGTATTTTGATGTATGAAATGATCTGTACTAAACCAAACATTGCACATGTAGTGGAAGTTTTGAGCAGTTATATGTCAAAACCAAGGAAGGAGCATTGGATAGTAGTAAAGAGGGATTTTCAAGTATTTGCATGGCACTACTAGTTATGGATTGCACTACCAAGAAATACTAGGATTGGATAGAGTGTTGGACATATAGGGGTTTGTTGATGTGGACTGGGTTGGAGCTATGGATTGCAGAAGATCTCCAAGTGGTTATGTGTTGAACCTATTTGGAGGAGCAATCAGTTGGATGAGTAAAATAAAATTTGTAGTGGCACTTGAAACTACAAAAGATAAATACATGGAATCCACTCATGAAAGAAAGGAAGAAGTATGGTTACAGATATTTTTTTCAGGTATTGATTTGGCACTACAAGTTGTAAGGATAGATTGTGATATTCTGATTGCAATCGTCTTAGAAAAGAACCTGACTTATTATTCAAAGAAAAAGCATAATGATGTTCAGTATGAATTTGTGAGAGATAGGGTTGAAGACAAGAAGGTGTTGTTGATGAAGGTGGGAAATTTGAAGAATTTTCCAGATTCATTAACAAAATATGTGAGAAATGAGAACTTCTCTTGGTTTAGACGATCTATGGGCATTGTTTCCCTAGATTATTGACTATGTAATCATGTAATACCCTGTATGTAAAGAAAAAAACAAGTGGGAGAATGTTGGGCATGTGTTATATTCTTTGAAAAATTAGTCCCCTGTAATGTACACTAATATGGGAGCCTTGGGGGGTGGAGGGGACTCATGGGAAAATCCCCAAAAAAACAATTGGCGATTCTTTGCATCTATTTTTGGTGGTTTTTTGGTACATGGTTTCACCAATGTTTTTCCAATTTCAGTTAAGGAATTAAGATTTTTGACTAATCTAGGTCAATGGATTAGAGGTTTGGATGTTGTGGGATCCTATGCATATATTGTATTGTAAAAAATCAAGAGTATGATGAATAAAACATTAGAGATGCGGCTCTAAATAGGTTGTTGGTTTTCCCGGTTTGGGTTTCCAGAGTAAAATTTGTGTAATGTGTGTTTGTGTGTGACATTGTATCTTTTCTATTTTTAATGAGAATTTGTTTGTAATAAATAATTGTACAAGGTTAAAATCTACAAAAAAAATCCACTCTATGGCCTCAAGAAGGTGCCTAGAGCATGGTATGCGAATATGTATGCTTATTTTATTTCTCAACGGTTTGTTAGATGTAAATCATATCCAAACGTCTACATGTTGAGAACCTCAGAATCCTTGTTGATCCTAGTTCTATATTTGTATGGCCTCATGATCACATGAAGTTCAGCCTCAACAATTGTTGTGTTCAAATAAATTCTGTGTGACGGGTTTTCTATGATGTACATGGGTCCAATGCATTTTTTTTCTTTTTATCAAGATCAGTCAAGTGTTGAGGAAAAGATATGAATTTATCTTACTCGATCATTTTTTAATCTTGCTTGGATAAGGCAAGATATTCGGGAATATTACCCTATGTTTATAGCCTCAAAATGTGTTTCCCAATCCACAAGTATTAATTACAAGGGCTTAGGCTGATTTTTTAAAACAAAATATTGTTGCAAAATATAACATTTTTATATAATTTTCTGAATATAACAGATTGAAAAAGTAAATGTGGAGATCAAAAGAAAAAAATACCAAGTCATAGATTAACACAAATGAGACAGAATATCAATCGCTTTATTTCATTCCAAGAATCAAAAGTATCCTTCTCTTACAAAAATCCCTATGGGGGGCATGGACCAAGGTCAAACTTAGAAATCCCCGATGAAAACCATACAAAAGGACTCTGCTAAGAAGTAAAAACTGAACTTTAAAATCTGGATCAACTTGCCACAGAATGCTTCCCACTTGACTCTGCACAATTCCTTTATCAGTCATCAAACTCAATTCATAAACAGGCAAGTCTACACAGACTATCAAAGATAGATCAACACCTCTGAAACAAGCATTCGAATGATATGGTTCGGCTTTGAATATTGTTGTCTACAATAGGACCCTCTTGTCAAAAAGAGAATTGTTCCTTTAATAAATTGAAGAATGAATAAAAAATGAACTATCTCAATAAAACTCAAGAGCAAACCTTAGTATGCTTTCTCCTTCTATTCTCCCCTTGTTCTTCCTTCTCATTTTGGCTTTTATGCATTCCAAATTAGTTGAAGTAGTTCAACTACCTCATTTAGTTAAGTTAACTAAAACTTAACTAATCTTTAGTTTAGGGGAAGAAATAATAATAATAATAATTAAAGTTTGTTTTATTAAATAATAACTAGTAGGTGGGACCCCTTGTGACTCCCTTTTATTTATTAAAAAAAATAAACATAATTAGACAATCAATCAAACACATGTCTCCTTATGGCTCCCATAATTATTTCCACAACTTGAAATTTAAATATCAGAGATATTTCAAATTATATCCAAACATGTGAATATCCACAATATTCAAAAATAGTTTGTTGTCCAAAACTTTCAACAGTCCATTGTCCTCAACAAATAAATTATAAACACATAATCAAAAACCATATTTTCCACTTTGAGAGGAAATTATTCCTTTGACACTGTTGTCCCCTTTAGACTTCCCAGAAATAGGCTTAGGTTGGGTGGAACCTTGAGGCTTGATATCACTAATGACATGGGAGCAATCATCCCTCAAGTGCATACGAGAAGACAATGACTTGGTTGAGTCACTTGAAGGAGAGGAGGGAGCAGCAGAAGCTTTACCTTTATCATGTACATGGTGAGCCTCGGTTTTGAGTCTTTTGCTTGCATAGGAGGAATGTACAAGTGAGTGTGTAGGGGTAATTTGAACATTTGGGTTAACATGTGGAGGAGGAGGAGGTAATGAAAATTTTGGCCAACCACGATGGTGGGAGACTGTTGGGAAAACAATCTCCTGCCAACCATCATTCTCGGGGAATTCAGGTTGCAAAGATACATGGGGAGGCACAGGGATACTAGGAACATTTTGGGGCTAGAAGGGAGGCCTCTCTGGACTAGGCTGGACTATCCCTTGCCCAATACTATTTGAAAAATCCAACTTGAAAGACTTGGTTTAACTCTTGAGTATCAACATCGAAATGTATTGAGAATATGGGCCTTCTAGTTCCTCTGTTCCAGTTTCCTCTGCCTCTATTTTTTTGGCCATGACTTCCTCTGTTGAAGAAGCTCATCCTGTATGCAGCAACTATTAGCAACTAGCTATTAACAAACCATAGATGACATTCTCTTAATATGAAACAAATTTTGTCTCAACAATTAACATCACACCCATGCAATCCAATCCATAAAAATTATTTAATAATTGTCAAATGAGCAGGGGTTGAAATAGGGTTCATGGGATATCTGGGGGGATTGTAATAAGTGAAAAAGTGATATCATGACAGGGAGTAAGAACACGACTATTGCTCGACAATTCATTAAATATTTGACTATGCAAATTGTTGTCACTCTGTAATTTCTCAGGTTGGGGAAGAAATGATAGAGGTAACCACAAAACCACTTTGGAGTCTGGGTTCTATCCCTCCTAGACGTAGAGAGGGATCTCTCTATAAGATTTATCTTTGTTTGCAAGAAATTTTAGGCTAGTTATAATAGTACATGGTTTGGTTTTTTAAATTGGTTGGTTGGAAAAGCAAGGGAGGACCATTGGGAAATGGAGTCACATTTCTAAATTATTCAAATACAAGGTTAACATGCTAATATTGCAGGGTACGGTACAAAAATCCATTGTATCCTCAAAGATTTAATGTATGGAAGAGATGGAAAAGGTCTAGAAATCCAATTAAAAACAAATCAATTAAGAATTTTGTTTTCAATATTCAGTGGAAAACACATAAATGATACCAAGCCAGAGATAGAGTGCACATTTAAACAAATTTTGTTTCTTTATCTTCTCATAATAATTCAGAATGTAGAAAGAAGTAGTGGTAACAAAAAGAACAAATTTAGAGGGAAAGGTACTTCACCAATGAAAATTGACACAAGAATCATGTAATGTTGCACTCTATTACTGACATTTGATCAAAGGAGGCTTTGTGAGCTACTCTAAAATATTGATCCTATCCTACGAACAGGTGCCAACCCATAATACTTCGAAATGGGAAGTATTTATCAGTTGTTTACAAAAGATCCTATCATAAATGAGCAAGATTTATTTTATCTAACTATATCTCTAATTACAAAAAATATGAGAATTTTAAAGATCGTTTTGAATTCCAGGTGCTTGATTTGATTGACTAAAAATAAACTTTAGGTATAATCACTATAAAACAAACTACAAGGTGGCTTGAAAGATGGAGCTTGTAGATGAATTGTGCTTGGATCCTCGAACTACCACCTTATTTGATGGAGGTTGTTGACGATATGTCTTCAAATTATGCTTAGTTGTTGGTCTTTATTGGTAACTGTGGCTAATTTTTTCAAAATTGTGCATTGGAATATGGAATTGGTGATTGACTAATGATCTTCAGCTACCAGGTGTCTTCATGCCCTGTGTTTTTAATCTGTAGAATCTGCTTACTATTTTCTTGTACTTGTTTATTTTCCATTTGTACCTTTGAATATATTTACTGGGAATTATCCTGTAGTTGAAAGTGGATGATGGTGTTGGTAATTTGACACCTTATCTCAGCACGGGCTCATTATGTAATATTTGTCGGTCAAACAATCATGGGGAAAATGTGATTGGTTACAAATAGGAGGATGTGGTGATAGGTGTAGCAAGTAGCAGCGAGAAGGTGACATGTAGTGTGAGGGGGGAAGTAGATGCGAGGGGTGAGAGGTATCCGGAGTGTGGAAGACAGGTGGCATATGGTGAGAGGAAGAGTAGATACTATTGGACACACCTACCACACTTAGAGGGGGGTTGAATGAGTGTGGGGCTATTTTTAACAAAACTTCCCTCTCACACAAAAATCCTTAGTTAACATTCAACATTTACTCATTACTCATTTATGTCATTTATAACCAGTTAGATGTGAACATATATCAGAAACATATATCAGAAATTTATCATCTAAAAACCATCTCCACAAGAAACACAAACAACACAAGATGTATGTACAATTTTATTTTTATTATGGACTTTAATCCTTGGGGTTTTTCAGTAACAACTAAATAGAGTACAACTCTACAAGAGCACTGGCTCCATATGCAATACTCAGCTTACATCCTTAGCACCAACTGAGATGAGGCAACAATCCTCCACAGATATCAATATGTCACAGGTACGCGACCTGTCAGTAGTACAGCCTATGTGTGTACGCGTCCTGACTCACTACATCCCGCGTATGTACGTGGCCAGTCTATAATGAAAGATGCGTATACTTCTGAGCAACTAATGTTTTGCTTTGCTTCACATAATCAAATCCTCTGCAACCTGCAAGTAGAATTTCTTCTGTCTTCCATTGTCCAAACTGACCACCATCCAGTCACAACACATCCATGATCTCCAATAGCTTACTCATGCTCCATAATCAATCAATATGAATTCTAACTCAATCATGTACAAGAAACTAGTATACCATAGAAATCATATCACCACTGAATCACAAGAGTACTACTCACTCCATCAACCAACATAAACCAAATCACAACATCCATACCAAGAATGCCCTAAGCATTCACAACACAACAAGAAATAGTATCCATCAAGACAATCATGTAACCATACCAGAGTCTCAGTGACATATCTGAGCCCATAGAATGTAGATCTGGAATCTGCTTCAGTCTTCAACAGCTTTTCATCATCTCAAACACAAATCTTCATGATTTTATCCATTGTATGCGCCCTGCCCTCATACAACCCACGTATGTACGTGCCCTGACCCATTACAGCCCACGTACACCTCAGAAACTAGGGTTTATGAAGCTTCGAGACTTTTGCCGTCAAGATCTCCAATATTGTCATTTGATGCATCCATGAGATCCTCTTCACACTCTCTTTCTCAAAATATATCTCCAATCATGCTCAAGAGATCTTCACCAAAGATTCTCTCACAAGAAGCTCTCACAAGGAGCTCTCCATCAATACTCCAAAAGATATTCTTACAAGAAGCTCTCCATTGGTCCACAAAAAGGATATCTTGCAAGAGACCATTTCTATCTTATTTATCCTTTCATTCTCTAGGTCACTTAATGATGCAAACCCCCTACCCTCAGGCTGAGATCCACGCAGGATCTTTACTAAAACCACACCAAGGGTTGATTAAACCCTTTGTTTAAGCCACAAAGGACTTTGGATTTCGGGAGTTGGAGAGTCCCGATGTATTTCCACAGCTCTTGGAAAATGTCGAAATGCGAAAACCCAAATGGGATTAAGGGATAATCTCCTCCCTTCGGATCCCTTCTTAATACGACCACAGCTAGCGCTAAGAGATAGTGCTCTTTGTGATTCACAACTTCATGAGTTGGGGTGTTGAGCTCTCGTTCTCCTCCCTTGCAAAACTTTGAAACATGATAATTCAACAGATTGTTGACTTCTCCCAAGCGACGTGCACTCCCCACCTGTCTCCCACTAGGCTTCGGCTTTCAGAACTTGAGAGATCAGCCAATAGTTGTTCCTCTCACCTTACAATTCCCCGAACTCTAAAATTTGACCCTTTGGCGAGGTCAACGGCCTTTCAAGATTTTGCGTACCGGGAGGTAGAAACTCTCGACTCCAAAATCACTGCCTCCTCTAATTCTCGAACCCCGAAATGCCAAAATGCCGAAAATCCACTCCAAAGACACGTCGCATTTTGCGACTTCGGGGTTTTCAATGCAAAGTTCCCCAGCTCCTTTTCATTAGAATATCTATAATGTCGAACCCCGAAATGTCGAAATGATGAAATTCCACTCCAAAGAGGAATCAACGGCTCCTGTTGCTTCTCATCCAATGGCCACTACTCCTCCTGAGCTTGTGGGTGGTTGAAAAGGTACTCGCCTTAACCCCTTCACTTCTTTGCAATATCCGATGGCTCTCGGGTCTTCAGCACTTCTCCACAAATTATTCTCGCCATTCAATTTCACACTTGATAATTCCTTTTGCGATTCAGGAGTTAGAGTGACCAAGGGTTTTGGCCTGCGCTCCAAACTTACAAACCTCGAATCCCTAAAATGATTTATCGACTCAAATTGACCACGATCAACAGTTCACATTGACTCTTGATGTCAGGGTGGCGGATTCATCCAACTCCTAACCACCTTACATCTCCTCTGGGTCCTACAGTCCTCGCGATTTCGTGAGTTCTCCATGGAGAATTCTGACTGCCCGATTCAATTCTTAATAAACTTCTACCCAAACGACTCGGTGTCCTCCCTCCTGAGCTTGACTTCTATGAGATGATTTCGATATTTGTCTCCCTTTGAACACTTCAAAGGTGTTATCCTTCCTGATATTTCACTTGTAAACTCAATCTTCCCAAAAGGATCCTTGCTTGCACTCCTTGCGGCAAACCTTCAAATAACCCCTGGTTATTTGTGTCTCCGACCCCGTGCACTCTTTGCAACAGTAGTCCTTCAACCTTCACCTTGGTTGATAAGTTCTAAGGCTTCAACCAGCCTGTGCACACCTTGCATGACTCTATGCCTCACCTACACTTCTGTTGGTTATGAGAACAAGAATATCTCTCCTGATCTTTTTGAGATAAAACTCATATCCTTGGAAATTCACACCTTGCGGATGTTCACTGCACTCTTTGTAGGAATTATTAGGAAGAGAAACAATTGAAATTCATTCTTCTCCTCTCTCAGACTTCATACACTCAACATGAAATCATACACCGACACAACATTGAAACAAATGCATAACAGAGAAAATAAAAAAACTATAAACATACCATTCAGCAAGTGTATACAATAAGCATCATAACACCATGAAAATTGAGTCAAAGCTTTATATATTAACTCAAGTGATCCTATACATGGTTTCGTCTCTACATGTCTCTGTTATAGCTCTATAGCTTATGAAATCTAAATGCTCATAATGTTCCTTGTTACAATGATACAAGGGTGAGGGTGTCTATATCCATTTTCCCTCCCACACTTCTAAACTGTCTAATCTAACATTCATATCTACCTACTTTACATTAACAGACTTAAATGCCTATTACATCTGGCAGATGAGAATAATTTCTCCAAATTTTTTCATATCTCCAAGAGATAAATGTAAGTACACTTCTCCTAGCTATTACATTAATGCTTTAGATTTCAAAATTCAAAACATTTTCATAAAAATGTCCTTTTTTCATTGCACGTGTTCAGTTGTTCCTTTGACTAGGCGCACGCTTTGGATTTCTACGATGCTCCTGCATCATACTCCCTCGCTTGAAAATTTTCATGAGCTCTTGTTCATGAGCTCTTGCATGGTTTTTCCATGCTTTTGAATTGTTGCTTCATCCTCCCAACTGGCATCTTCAACTGGATGTCCTTCCCACTTAACCAAGTATTCAAATTACTCTTTCCTCCTGGTCTTTTTGCTAATACTTTTGTCAATTATGCCTTCCATCTGTGGATTTTCAGCTACAGGCATTTGTTTTGTCCATTGAACCTCTTTATGTTCCTCCTCTACTCCTGCTTCTTCAGCTCTGTAAGGGTACAAATCCGCAACATTGAATATCGGTGAGATTCCAACCCCATCGAGTAATTCAATCTCATATATGTTTGCCCCAAATTTCCTTATGACCTTGCACGGTCCAATCTTTTTCATCTTCATCTTATTATATGTTCCTCTTGGGAACCTTTCCTTCCTCAGATGCGCAAGAATCAGATCACCAACTTCAAATTGAAGTTCTCGCCTATGTTGATCTGCTCTCCACTTGTATTCCTGACTTGAATTCTGCAAACATTTCCTTCTCAAAGCATCAACAACTTTGTTAGTAGTTCCAGAAATATGCTTAGTCACAAAAGTAAAATTCTACATGAATTCAACCCATTTAGCATGTTTTTGGTTCAACTTCTCCTATCGAGTCACGAATTGCAAAGCGTTATTATCGTTGTACAAAAAAAACTCCTTGGGAACCAAATAGTGTCTCCATTTCTTCAGTGCTTGTATGATTGCATAGAATTCTTTGTCATATGTGGAGTACTTAATCTTCACTTCATTCCATTTTTCACTGAAATATGCGATCAACCTATCATCTTGGCTCAAGACCACTCCAATTGCAAATCCACTCGCGTCACACCTAACCTGGAATGTCTTGCTAAAATCTGGCAAAACCAGAATTGGTTGCTCAGTGATCTTCTTCTTCAGCAGATTGAAGGTCTTCTCTACTTCCTCCATCCAGTGAAAAGTTTTATGTCTTTTCTTCACCATATCCATCATTGGTGTGCTAATGCTGCTGAAGTTTCAGATGAATTTCCTGTAGAAGCTAGCCAAACCATGGAAGCTTTGAACTTCAAACACATTCTTTGGTGATGCCCAATTCTTAATCGCCTTTATCTTTTCTGGATCCATTTTTAATTCATTTGCAAAGATAAAAAAAACCCAAATAAATGAGTTTTGTCCTCATAAATGATGATTTCTTCATATTAATCATCAATTTCTCTTGTTGTAATCTCCTCATTACCGCAGCTAGATTCTTTAACTGTTCTGCTTATGTCTTGCTGAAAATCAATATATCGTTAAGATATATAATGATGAATTTCCCTATGAAATCCTTCAGGACTTCGTTCATCAACCTCAGGAAAGTACTGGGTGCAGTCGTTAATCCAAATGGCATGACAATCCATTCATACAACCCTTCATTTTTCTTGAATGTTGTCTTCCATTCATCACCTTCTCTCATTCGAATTTGATGATATCCACTTTTCAAATCAATCTTTGAAAAAAAAATTCTCCACTCAAGAAATCCATCAAGTCGTCCATCCTAGGCAATGGAAATCTATATCTAATGGTAATATTATTGATTTCCCTTGAGTCTCTACACATTCTCCAGCCTTCGTCTTTCTTTGGGATGAGCACTGTCGAAACAGCGCATGGACTCAATCTTTCTCGAATCAATCCTTTGTCCATTAAGTCTTGGACCTGTCTCTTAACTTCTTCATTTTCTTGTGGCATCAACCTATACGCTACTTTGTTCAGAAAACTGGCTCCAGATATAAGATCGATATGATGACTTATACTCCTGATAGGTGGCAAGGAACAAGGTAGTTAGTCCACTACTATATCAGCAAACTCTCCCAGCAACTCCTAGATTTCTTCTAGTAAATCATCTATTCTCGTACTGGTCAAAAAAAAATTGGGCTTCCTGACCACAATAAATTGTGTGTCTTCCTTCTTCTTAACCTCATTAAGAAGTTCATTCACACTCATGAGAATTAAAGTGTTTCTCATTTATGTTTTCATGTCTTTATCCTTAATCGGTAGTAACATGTGAGTCCTACCATTTTTTTCCAGTGTGTACGTGTTATTTCTCCCATCATGAACTACGTTTCTATCATATTTCCATGGTCTACCCAGCAATAGATGACAAACATCCATGGGAATGACATCACATAATATTTCATCTTTATATCCTCCCATTTTAAATTCAACTAAACATTGTTTAGTGACATTTACCTAATGTCCATTTTGTAGCCACAAAACTCTGTATGGGCTTGGATGTGCAACAGCCTTCAGCTCCAGCTTTTCTACCATCTCTATAGATACGAGATTATCTATGCTACCACTATCCACTATGACCTTGCATACTCTATCCTTAGTTTTGCAAGCAGTCTAAAACAGACTGTTTCTTTGGGTTGGGTTCTCTACCTCCTTCTCCGGCTTTAAGAGAACTTTCCTCATCATCAAATATATTCCGCCCTCAGCATCTTCTGCCTCAACATTCCATCCTTGAGCTTCAACAATGTGAGTTTCACCACCATCGTTCTTCTTATCTGGACACTCATAGGATTTATGTCTGATTTTTCCATAGACGAAGCATTTCACTTCACCTCCTCTACCTCTTCCTCTTACTCTGGCTCGAGGAAAAGTATTTCTATCAGCATACTTCCTTCCTTGTGATCTTCCTCCTCTCTCAATTTGAGGTTTCTTCCCCTCTTCTTTAGGTTTCTGAGTTCTGTCTTGGGCAATTGTTTGGCCTCTGGCTTGACTTCTACCTCGGCCTCTTTGACCCTGCTTCTGGCTCAGCTTCTCTTCAGCTTTCAGAGCTATATAATAATCATCTTCCACATTTTGATTGGTCATCATGCTCATTTCATATTGAATGTCATATCACAGACCATTCATGTACCTGGCAACTTTTTCATCATCGCTTTCCCAATGACCTGCTCTGATGTTTATCCTGTAAAATTCTTCAATGTATTCCTTCACTGACATCAGCTTCTGTCTCAAATTCTACATCCTCCAAAACAAAGTGATTTGATAATCCCTGGGTATAAATTTGGCTTTCATCTTTGCAACCATTCTATCCCAGCTTTTGATTTTTTGCTTGCCCTTGCAGCGTCTGTTAGCCTGCAGTTCATCCCACCACAGCACTGCATGCCCTTTAAGTCTAGTAATGGCATGTTTTACTTTCTTGTCTTCCTCGACATCCTCATAGTTGAAGTATTTTTCTAGAGCTCTAATATAGTCTAGAATTTCTTCAACATCTAAGTTGCCTTCGTACATTGGAATGTCCATTTTTTCCCTAGCACCTATCCTTGCAACAACCCTAAATAGGCATTCTTCTGTAGCATCTTTGACTGCAACTTCTTCTCCTTCATTTCCAGCTTCATTTTCACTTTCATCTTCATTTATATCCCCAGTGTCGACTGTGTGCCTCTGTTCTTTCTCCATAGCATCAAGCCTGGCATGTAACTAACGCATTTCTCTTTCCACTGTTGGATTAGGTAATTGCCTATCTCTTCTTCTCGACGGTATGGCTGAAAATTTTTCCTCTTTTCTCTCTACTACAGAAAGCAAAGAATTTGTTTTGTGCTCTGATAACACAACTGACGCAGACACCCTTCCCTCGGGCCAAGATATGCATAGTATCTTTACTAAAACCATGCCAAGGGTTGATTAAACCCTTTGTTTAAGCCACAAAGGACTTTGGATTTCGGGATTTGGAGAGTCCCAATGTATTTCCACATCTCTTGGAAAATGTCGAAATGCAAAAACCCAAATGGGATTAAGGGATAAGCTCCTCCCTTTGGATCCCTTCTTAATACAACCACAGCAAGAGCTAAGCAATAACGCTCTTCGTGATTCATGACATCACGAGTTGGGGTGTTGAGCTCTCATTCTCCTCCCTTGCAAAACTTTGAAACACAATAAGTCAACAGATTGTTGACTACTCCCAAGCGACGTGCACTCACCACCTGTTTGCCACTAGGCTTCGAATTTTAGAACTTGAGAGATCAACCAACAATCGTTCCTCTCACCTTACAATTCCCTAAAGTCTGAAATTTCACCCTTTGGCGAGATCAACGGCCTTTCGAGATTTCACAGACCAGGAGGTTGAAACTCTCGACTCCAAAATCACTGCCTCCTCTACTTCCTGAACCCCGAAATGTAGAAATGTAGAAATTCCACTCCAAAGACACGTCGTGTTTTGTGAATTCGGGGTTTTCAATGCAAAGTGGCCTAGCTCCTTGTCATCGGGATATCCGAAATGCCAAACCCTGAAATGTTGAAATGTCGAAATTCCACTCCAAAGGGGAATCAACGGCTCCTATTGCTTCTCATTCAACGACCACTACTCCTGAGCTTGTGGGTGGTTGAAAAGGCACTCACCTTAACCCCTTCACTTCTTTGCAATATCCGATGGCTCTCAGGTCTTCGGAACTTCTCCATGAAGTATTCCCGACGTTCAATTTCATACTTGATAATTCCTTTCACAATTTGGGAGTTAGAGTGACCAAGGGTTTTGGCCTGCGCTCCAAACTTACTAACCCCGAATCCCTGAAATGATTTTTTGGCTCAAAATGACCATGATCAACAGTTCTTGTTGACTCTTGATGTCAGGGTGGCAGATTCATCCAACTCCTAACCACCTTACAGATCCTCTGGATCCTACGGTCCTCGCGATTTCGCGAGTTCTCCACAGAGAATTATGACCGCCCGATTCACTTCTCAATGACTTCTACCCAAATGACTCGGTGTCCTCCCTCCTGAGCTTGAATTCTATGAGACGATTTCGATCTCTGTCTCCCTTTGAACACTTCAAAGGTGTTATCCTTCCTGATCTTTCACTTGTAAACTCAAGCTTCCCAAAAGGATCCCTGCTCGCACTCCTTGCGGCAAACCTTCAAATAACCCCGGTTTATTTGTGTCTCTGACCCCATGCACTCTTTGCAGTAGTATTCCTTCAACCTTCACCTTGGTTGATAAGTTCTAAGGCTTCAACCAGCCTGCGCACACCTTGAATGACTCTGTGCCTCACCTGCACTTCTGTTGGTTATGAGAACAACAATATCTCTCCTAATCTTTTTGAGATAAAACTCAGATCCTCAGCAATGCACACCTTGCGAATGTTCACTGCACTCTTTGCAGGAATTCTTAGGAAGAGAAACAATTGAAACTCATTCTTCTCCTCTCTCAGACTTCATACACTCAACATGAAATCATACACTGACACAACATTGAAACAAATGCATAACAGAGAAAATAAAACAACTGTAAACATACCATTCAACAAGTGTATACAGTAAGCATCATAACACCATGAAAATTGAGTAAAATCTTTATATATTAACTCAAGTGCTCCTGTACATGGGTTCTTCTCTACAGCTCTACAACTTATGAAATATGAATGCTCATAATGTTCCTTGTTACAATGATACAAGGGTGAGGGTGTCTATATTCGTTTTCCCTCCTACGCTTCTAAACTATCTAATCTAACATTCATATCTACCTACTTTACATTAACAGACTTAAATTCCTATTACATCCGGCAGATGAGAATAATTTCTCCAGATCTGTTCATATCTCCAAGACATAAATGTAAGTACGCTTCTCCTAGCTATTACATTAATGCTTCAGATTTCAAAATTCAAAATGTTTTCATAAAAACATGTCCTTTTTGCATCATGCACGTTCAGTTGTTCCTTTGACTAGGCACATGCTTTGGCTTTCTATGATTCTCCTGCATCACTTAACCCATTTCTAGGTCAATTAACCAATTTCTAGGTCACTTAACCTATTTTCCTTATTTTAGGGTTAACCACTTTCCAGAAATTTCTCCATTACTTTAACATTTAAATATTCCTTCTTGACTTCGTCACCTTACTTTATCATTTAAATAATATTCTTTGATTTTGTCACTTCTCTTTATTATTTAAATAATATTTCTTGACTTTGTCACTTTACTTTATCATTTAAATAATGATTTCTTCTTTTCAAGCACTTTGACTTCTTTGACCTTTTGGGGCTTGAAGCCTTCATGTGAGGGTCCTTCAACTTCATAAGTCCATAACTCTCAAACCATGAGGAGTTATGTGACATTCCACATACCACTGGAAATGGCATGATAAGCACTATCTATATAGGATAGTTTCACCAATAGCTTCACTGATATTAATATAATTATTCCACATATACGCATGGGTTCTTCATCCACACTTCAAGGATAACTCAATCGTAAAGCATCTTCCCGTGAGGGATTTCACCATAAGGGGACCACTTTGGAGTTCATCCATTTGTGTACCTTATCAACCATGATAATACCATTACATCAATCCAACTATGCATCATGTATCAATGACAACTCATTGATCCATCTTCGTCATATCAATGACAACTCATTAATCCATCTTCACCTTATCAATGAAAACTCATTGATCCATCTTCATCTATGCATTTTCATCAAGGACATATTACATTTGACATCAATCATCAATAAATCAATTCATTGGCATCAATCAATCACTTGACATCAATCAATCAAACTTTTGGCATCAATGACAACCTTATCCAACAATCTCCCCCTTTGGAATTGATGGAAATACCAACATTGATGTCAACACCAATTACCAATTATTGATGTCAACATGTAGATAAGGCATGCTCTACATCAATATTCAATGTGATTAACTCTCCCCATAAATAATCATCAATCACATCAATGGCAAAGGATCATTCTCCCATTAGGGCTTCTCCCCCTGTCTGAATTTTGTTGATCTTCCTCTGAATAATATCTCCCCTTTTGAAGAAGGGATATCACTCTGATGTAATGTTGAAGATACATCGCTCATACTCTCCCTGTGACCATCACTCTCCCTAGAATTATGTCATTTTTCTCTTTCTTCAAATATAGGGCTCTTTCTCAAGTATTTATCTTTACATCTGATAAATATCTCCTCCTAGAATCATGGGAAGAAGAATGACTCCCCCTATGGGTATGTTTCCCCCTATCTTCTCTGCAAAATGAACAATATGCCACCATATGACAATCCTTGGACCTGTTCATGCATTAAACTCATGCTATACCAACCATCATGAAACAAAACATATGTCAACAATAAAATAGAGAATCATGAGTAGAACATCAACCAAGTACATCATGTATCAATTTTGTGCCCATCATGCATAACACCCATGTACATCAACCATGTACATCAATACCACACATTGTGCCATAAGATATCACCAATGGAATATATCAACCATATCCCAACATGTTCATTTGCCAATATGCCAACCATGTGCATATACCAATATGCCAACCAATGAGCATTTATCAATATGCCAAACAAGTGTCATATCACTCATGATATGTCTCCATCATGAACCAAGTACCATAACCATGTATCTCAAACAAATACCAATTGTTGTTCTAATCAAGTAATACCAATTCCATATATGAGTGCACCAAATATCACCATGCACCAATACCAAAACATGATGAATCCTCATACATGTATGCCAAATCCTCCATAAAATATGTGCCAATCAAACTGCTAGTAGGTGCCTCTACCAATGTACTATAAATGTACCAATCATGCACCAACTATAGATCATCAATGATTGTACAACATGATAAATTCACCAACTACATGTCCCAATATGTAGCCTATTCATATACCAAATGCATGCATCAAGTTTTCCAACAAGTAAGCTTCCAATAATACGTCATAAGATATATCAATGAAACTCAAATATGTACCAACCATGTACACCAACAAATCAACATCAATTCTCCATTTACTACAACAAATAATAAGCATCCAATAACACATGTGCTAGTAATATGCTTCAATAGATCAATGACATCTATAGCTAACATCATCAAGATATATCATATGACCAAGGTGCCATAACTTCACTACCATAACTAGCATTGTTATTCAACAGAAAATGCATCAATCCATACTCATGGGTTAGTGTCATGCATCCAAGATGGCCTTTCATTATTTTTATCATCGCATTACATAATCCAATATAGAATCATGAAAACCTACAGCAAACAGTGTCAGAACCTACAACAAACCATGTCAGACCCTGCAACACAGATTTATACCATCACATCAAGCTGCAATCCATGTGCATAGCCCTTTTCCTTAGGCTTCATCACATATACGTGGCCTGTTGCACAACATCTCATGTATGTACGCAACCTATACAAGGTCAGCCTACGTATGTACATTACTGATACCACTTTCACCTGTGTATGCTTTAGTAGATGACACACTTGAGCCTCCTTTAAGGCTTTCATTCTGTTTTGGTTGCTAAGTCTTCTTCACCCACTTCTGAATGTGTCCCTCCTTCTCAGAAATTGAACTCTGAGCATCCATATTTTCAAAGATGTCTCCCTTATGTACTTCACTCCTTCTTTTATCCATGCTATGTGAAGTCCTCATCATGGACATTCTTCTTGTGTTCCAGCAATCCTGGGATTTGCGGCCAAATCCACTATAGCTATAGCATCTCATGGTGTTATAGTGAACAGCAATGTGTCCTACATGATCACATCTCCAACACCTTATGGTGTTATAAAATCCTCCATTATATCTCCTTTCATAAGCTCTACATTCAAAATATTTGTGACCTTATTCATTACATGAATAACAATGCCCATGAAAAATACTTTGATACCTTTGTTTTGGTGTCCCAAAGTTAGCTTCTTGATGTCTTCCTTGCCTTGTTCTTTTGAAATTTTCTTTGCCTTGTGTAGATGGTTGTTTTGTAACATTGTCTTCCTTCTTTGATGGAATTACCTCATGCTTCTTTGAGGTGATTTCTCTAGCATGTGTAGCTTTCTTTTTGTATCCAAGACCTTATTTATCATATGGTGATCTTTGACTTTCTAAGATCTCATCCAAGATTTGTGAGCTATTCAAGAATTTGTTTGACTTCTCTACCTTCTTTCTAAGGTCAACAACTTCAGCTTCTAACTTATGACATGAGTCTTCCTTTTCATTTATTTGATCCTTCAATAGTTCCTCTACCATTTTGGCTTCTTCAATTTGGGTCTTGAGATGGACAATAGTTTCAAAACTTGTGCTAATCTCATCATCTACCTTCATATCTTATTTTTCATTCTTTAGTCTTGTGATCTCTTCTTTATTTTCTTCTAACTCATTTGTATTGCTCTATTCTTGTTCTTTGAGCATTCCCTTTAACTTCAAGATGTACCTTTGACTCTTCCGAAGAAACTTCTTAGTGTTATCCGAAAGATATTTATAGTGTGTATAATAATGATCACTCTTATATCTATATAAACCCTCTTCAATTTCCTTTTGAAGTTCTAATATATTTTCTTATATTCTTTCCATGGGATAACTACCATCAAATTTTACACAAACTGTTTATCGATCTTCTTCTTCACTTGAGAAAAATTCAACATGATCACATTTTGAATCATTGCAATCAAGAGTCTTTGGATATTCTTTACCTTCATTTAAATACTTTTGAGATCTTCCTTTGTGCTATCTTCACTTGAAACGTTTTCAAGATCACATTTTGAAATAATACAATCAAGGGTTTTTGACGATTCTTTACCTTTGATAATTTTGATGGAGTGGTCTTCAATATCTTTGTTCTCCTTCTTGCTTTGATTATCTCCTATATATTTAGCCATAGATCCTTGGCGGAAGTGCATTGCCCCATGCTCTATTTGATAGGGTTTGAGAGTCCACTAAGAATGGTCTTGAGAGCCAATGCATCTTCTTCTTTCCTTCCCTTTGAGATGAAAACTTTGACTTGTTCTTCAAGGGAACTGATCTGCCAATGGTTTCCCTCCAAATAGTCACTCCCATTGTCTTCAAATGTACTCTCATCTCTATTCTCCAAGTAGAATATTTTTTCTTATCAAGGATTGGAACTTCATCATCCATTTGTGTGTCTATGGATCTCCTTCAAGATTGTTAAGGCTTGTAGTGAAGGCCTTCTTTGAAACCAATTGTTGGACACACCTACCACACTTAGAGGGGGGGTGAATGAGTGTGGGGCTCTTTTTAACAAAACTTCCCTCTCACACAAAACTCCTTATTTAACATTCAACATTTACTCATTACTCATTTTTGTCATTTATAACCAGTTAGATGTGAACATACATCAGCAACATATATCAGCAATATATCATGAACAAATCATCTCCACAAGAAACACAAAGAACACAAGATGTATGTACAATTTTATTTTTATTATGGACTACAATCCTTGGGGTTTTTCAGAAAAAACTGAATAGAGTACAACTCTACAAGAGAACCATCTCTATATGCAAGAATCAGCTTACATCCTCAGCACCAACTGAGATGAGGCAACAATCCTCCATAGATATCAATCTATCACAAGTATGTGATATGTCAGTAGTGAATCCCGCGTGTGTACGTGTCTTGACTCACTACATCCCGCATATGTATGCGGCCAGTCTATAATGCAATATGTGTATACTTCAGAGCAACTAGGGTTTTTCTTTGCTTCACATACTCAGATCCTCTGCAACCTGCAAGTAGAATCTCTTTTGTCTTCCACTATCCAAACTGACCACCAGCCAGTCACAACACATCCAAGCTCTCCAATATCTTACTCATGCTCCATAATCAATCAATATGAATGATAACTCAATCATGTACAAGAAACTAGTATACCATAGAAATCAAATCACCATTGAATCACAAGAGTACTTCTCACTCCATCAACCAGCATAAACCACATCACAACAACTATACCAAGAATTCCCTAGGCATTCACAACACAACAAGCAATAGTATCCTTCAACACAATCATGTAACCATACCAGAGTCTCAGTGAAATATCTGAGCCCATAGAATGCAGATATGGAATCTGCTTCAGTCTTCAATAGCTTGTCATCAGATCAAACACAAATCTTCATTATTTTATCCATTGTATGCTCTCTGTCCTCATACAGCCCGCGTATGTATGCACCCTGGCCCATTACAGCCCGCATACACCTTAGAAACTATGGTTTCTGAAGCTTCAAGACTTTTTCTGTCAAGATCTCTGATATTGTTGAAACTTGGACGCATCCATGAGATCCTCCTCATGCTCTCTTTCTCAAAATAGATCTTCAATCATCCTCAAGAGATCTTCACCAAAGATGCTCTCACAAGAAGATCTCACAAGAATCTCTCCATCAATACTCCAAACGATATTCTTACAAGAAGCTCTCCATTGATCCACAAAAAGGATATCTTGCAAGAGACCATTGCTATCTTATTTATACTTTCATTCTCTAGGTCACTTAACCCATTTCTAGGTCACTTAACCTATTTTCCTTATTTTAGGGTTAACCACTTTCTAGAAAGTTCTCCATTACTTTAACATTTAAATATTCCTTCTTGAATTTGTCACCTTACTTTATCATTTAAATAATCTTCTTTGGTTTTGTCACTTCTCTTTATTATTTAAATAATCTTCCTTGACTTTGTCACTTTACTTTATCATTTAAATAATGACTTCTTCTTTAAAGCACTTTGACTTATTTGACCTTTTGGGGCTTGAAGCCTTCATGTGAGGTCCTTCAACTTCATAAGGCCATAACTCTCAAACCATGAGGAGTTATGTGGCATTCCACATACCACCGAAAAGGGCATGAGAAGAACTATCTATCTAGGATAGTCTCACCAACAACTTCACTGATATTCATCTCATTATTCCACATATAAGCATGGGTTCTCCATCCACACTTCAAGGATAACTCAACTGTAAAGCGTCTTCCCATGAGGGCTTTCACCATAAGGGGACCACTTTGGATTTAATCCATTTGTGTACCTTATCAACCATGGTAAGACCATTACATACATCCAACTATGCATCATGTATCAATGAAAACTCATTGATCCATCTTCATGATATCAATGAAAACTCATTAATACATCTTCATCTTATCAATGACAACTCATTGATCCATCTTCATCTGTGCATTCTCATCAAGGACATATTGCATTTGACATCAATCATCAATCAATAAATCCTTTGGCATCAATCAATCAAACTTTTGGCATCAATGAAAACTTGATCCAACAAATACGGGAGGTGAGGGGTATGAACAAGTGGGAATTTTGAGTGGTAGGGTGAGTGGAGGACAAGTGTTGAGTAAGGAGAGGAGGAGTGTAGTCGGGGTAGTGGCAATATCTGGTGGTGGTTTAGTAAAATTTTGGGGGGGGTAGATGGTAAGCCGAAATAGGAGGGGGGGTCTAAAATGTTGATGAAGCGCCACGTTAGCTGGGCCCCGCAGTGGGAAAAACCACTTTTCGAACTCCCCCCCCCCCCACCATTAAAGGCAGAAAAGTCGAGGGGTCTGAAATATGTTGAGGACTGTCGATCTGGGTGATGATGGATGTCATCGCTAACAATATGTGTGGGAATTACCCACTACACGCCAAAGTGTATTTTCCACTAGTAACTTAGGATAAAAAATATGCGTTGGGTAGCGCTAAGCTCAATTTTTTCCCTTTTACACCATGGTCTTATTTTCCTAAGGATAAAAATGCCCAAATTTATTCAAACAAGGGATATTTTGAAATGCCAAACCCTGCTTATGTTTTCTTTCCTTTTTCCTTTGGGAAATCATTTGCAGAATGAAATATTATTTCCAACATAAAATGACTGGGGGGATAAATTTCAATCACCAAGTGATACTATGAAATATAGGGTTATAACAGTGGCTCCACTTGGGTATGGTTCTCTCCTTGTGAGGTGCCAAGAACACCATAGACTAAGTAGCCTTATTCATTGGGTTGATCCCCAAACCTGCAACTTGCTCTATCATGAAACCTCTCTGACTGAAAATCAATCGATAATCTGCTCCAAACCTTAACTAACTCACATTCACTCTAAAATATGAACTATACTCTAAAACTGAAAATTGAAACCAAGCTGAAAATCAAATTGAAAAATTACTAAAAGGAATGCTTGCCAAGCCGAGCTTATTCACACAATCCTACCCTAATATGTTGAGATTACTTCTCAATTACATAATGGAAAAATGCCAATGAATCCAATCCAGCAGTTGATCCAATAACTCCGTTCTTTCACTATTTTTAACAAAACTCTGAACTAGAGCTTGTAAGGGCACTATAAACTGATTGTCAGTTTGATCTTCACAAAGAGTGCTTTGGAACCATAAAAAAAAAGAGGCATTGGAAATCGATTGGAATTCTGAAGTGACAAACTCCTCCATATAGATAGTTATGGGATCATGATAAAGATGCCCTTTTTCTTGGTGTTCAAAGTATTAAGCAAATTCAAGTTCATAATTGGGTATTGCACATATTCTATCTATATCATCATACAACTTCTGATTTAACTGCAAATTTTTGAAAGAGCTTTGTAATGAGACTTCTGTTGAACAAGAAAATGAAGTTGGTTGACTGATCATTTTTTTATCATATATGTTGGTAGGCTCATAGTCAACTAATGGAAAAGGACTTTGGCTATAGATATTATCCAACATATCAGTTATTGGATCATGGAGAAAATGAGAAAATTGTTGCAATTTATTATGCAATGGTTCCAATGAGACTACATGATTTTCTATAGGCTTATCAGTATTTTCTTTAGAGATATTATCAGCCTTTTTCTTCAAAAACTGGAATGAATCAAAACTTAATGGTATAAAATTATATTTCATCAATTCATCTGTGGTTTGAAAATCAATGTAACTCAGGGGCTGTAATTTTGGAGCTAGAACAACTTTCATATCACAAATGACATCCTCAACTGATTCATAGGAAAATTCTCCATTTCTACTATTGACAACCTACTGGTCTACTTGATTATAGTTTTCTCTCAGAAATTGAAATGAAGCAAAACATAAAGGGAAATATCTTTGACTTACTTTCAAATTTTTTGCAATTTTCTCATTGTTGTCATGATTCATATACACAGGCTGATTATCATATTTGAGTTGTTGTAACTGAGCTTCTTCCTCCCAAAAATATTTTGTTGATTTCTTTGAAGAATCAACCTTGATGTAGTCATCATCATATTTATCATACTTGGGTAAATCATCCATATAACTACTGTCATCAAGCTGATCCGGATTATTTTTGGCACGAAATGAGAGTGGAGTATAATAAAGAAATGCACAGAGGTATTGAAAATATTCAATAATATAATAGAAATGTATCATAGATGCAACCATAAACACATATTTACAGCAATACATGATTTCTATTAATCAAAAAAATGTACAGAGACTGTAAAAATACAAAGTGAAAGACTCACTAGAATGGTGGCAGCTTATCTCTAAGAAGAGATGTGACGACTACTCACTGTTTATGGATAAATTCGTGAGTGCGGACACAGACCAATCTCCCCAGATCCACCTGGATTTGGAACAAACCGTAACAGAATACTACTCTTTCCCTAGATCTAACTATTGAACGAACTAAGAGAAACGGATAATGTTCATACCTTATAAACGCTCTCCTTTAATCTCTGTTGTTCCTTGCTCTGCTCCGATGCTCTTGTGTCGTCCAATCACAACAACACAAACCAATCACAACAAAGGCATTAATATATTCAATACCTAGTCTATACATGTGATCAAGGAATCATGTAATAAGATGACATCATCATTATGGGAAAGGGACATATTCATATATTGCATTAACTGAAAGAGAAATATACAACCTGAGCCTTGATGCCGTAGATCTCCTTTTGATGGCTTCTAGCTCTGACACACACACTTGCTCATGCATGAAGAAGTTCAACCACATATGATTACTTGTTGTCTTTTACTGCTGTAGCTTCAATCCTCCATACAGTCTTGCACAAGTTCTCCAATCAATCTCCAGCTAGCTTGCTTGCTTAACCTTGTTCCTCTCCTTCTTGCTTAACCTTTTCCATAATTAATCTCCTCAATATATAGGAGAAGATTGATTAGTTACTTGGATAGGGAATGATCCCAAGATATCTGGAAAGTCAGTATTTTGCCAACCATTCGAACTCCAACTCACCCTTCTAGAAGATTCCTTCTAGAAGG
>ML796700.1:159389-185165 GCA_009831015.1 Picea engelmannii | reverse complement strand
TCCAACTCACCCTTCTAGAAGATTCCTTCTAGAAGGATCGAGAACTTATTCATTTTTCTCCTTTAGAAACATGTCCGCACCCTAACCATTAACACAGTGCGGATAGTCCGCAGTCAAGCTGAATGCAGCATGCGGAAATTAAGTATTTCCGTAAGAGAATATAATGCAGCCTGCAAACTATTTCCAAAAATGTGATTTTGAGAAAATGATAAATGTAACCTTCTTCTGGAAAATGTTCTTAATGAAGAGTTTGATCTTCCATTATCATGACATAATCATAGTATCATCTCGATAACCAAAAATGTGGATAACACTCGCATTCATAAGAAGATGGTTACAATGAGGCTCTGAAGGACTTTTTACAATAAACAAGAATGCCAAAAACCATAGACATCCAAAAACCTAACCCTAGGAGATGAACCACCAAAAGTCACGTGGGCCCCATTTGGGTAAGTGAGTACATCAACTTCTCAGGGTCGTAACTTTTGCATATGATATTTGTTTTAGGCATGTGATAGCTTGTTGGAAAGGTACTATTGAGGAGATTCATTTTCGAGGCTCAATCATGCCTTTTTCTATCATTGAGGACCTCGATCTCGAAAAACCTTCATTTAGGCCCTCAAAATGGCCCCGGAAGTTAAAACCTACTAAAAATAGTAAATTGCCAAAATTGCCAGAAAGTTGTTTTGAGCCAGTTGGAAAAGGTGGGTGGCCACCGATATCCACCTAGATCAATCCTCCCTCCTTAGGAAGCAATGGTGTCCATTGTGTTGAGTTCCCGAGGGAGAAGGAAAAACATTTGTTCAATCTGCATCTTGGTGGGTTGCTTGTCTTGCTCTAGACATTGCGCTGCTCAGTTTGTGGAAGTCTATCACGAACAGTGTGCAAAAGGAATATTTGCACTTTGTTGCAACCTTGTCGACCTACTTCTATTGGATAGAAGGTTCTTGGGGCAAGGTTGTAGTGGTTGTAGTGTCCTTTTTTTCTCCTTTTGAACAGATTGTGAAGAAGATGAATTTTGCAGTATGAGATACTACCTTGCGACACTTTTTAGGTGGAACAATAGTCAGAACTACCTCTAGTATTATATAGAGATGACCCCCCAAAGTAACAATGAAATTATGGGGTCGAGACTCATAAACAGCATGGTGTATCCACATATATGGTTTTCCCAAGAGAACATCATAGACATCCAGTGGGGCAACATCACATAATACCTCATCCTTGAAGGGTTGGATGTCGTATGATAATCGACACTGGTGGCTGACACGGAGATCATCTGCTCCATCATTTTTCTTTTCTTCTGCCATTGAGGGTTTCTTGGGTGTGAAAGAGTGATTATCTTCAAGAGAGACAATATCGAGACCCAAATTTCTATACTCGGACCTCGTCAAGGACATGCATTGAAAAAACGATCAAGAGCATCCTACTCTGATACCACTGATCCGGATTATTTTCGGCACGAAATGAGAGCGGAGATATAATAAAGAAATGCACAGATATATTGTAGATATTCAATAATATAACATAAATGTATCATATATGCAACAATAAACACAGATATACAGCAATACACGGTTTCTATTAATCAAAAAAAATGTGTACAGAGATTGTAAAAATACAAAGTGAAAGACTCTCTAGAATGGTGGCAGCTTATCTCTGAGAAGAGATGTGACAGCTACTTGCATTCACAAGAAGATGATTACAATGAGGCTTTGAAGGAATTTTTACAATAAATAGGAATGCCAAAAACCCTAGACATCCAAAAACCTAACCCTATGAGATGAAGCGTCAAAATTCACATGGGCCCCATTTGGGTAAGTGAGTACATCAACTTCCCTGGGTCGTAACTTTTGCATATGATCTTCGTTTTAGGCGTGTGATAGATCACTGGAAAGGTATTGTCAAGGAGATTGATTTTGGGGCTCAATCATTCCTTTGGATATATTTAAATACCTTGATCATGAAAAATCTTCATTTAATCCCTCAAAATGGCCCCGAAAGTTAAAACCTGCTAAAAATAGTAAATTGTCAAAATTGCCAGAAAGTTGTTTTGAGCCAGTTGGAAAAGGTGGGTGGCCACTGATATCCACCTGGATCACAAGAATACCCATTAAATAATCTGTAAAACAATCATTTTATGTTCTATTGTAACAAGAATTAACAACAAAATGATTTGTATCAGTAACCTTTTCTTCTTCAACAAGTGGGACATGGTGTTTTTGAACAAAAAGCTTATCTCTTATGATAATCTTTTGCATCATCTCTTTCATTGTGCTTGTCATAATGTCTAGTTTCACTTTGGAAGATGTCAAATGCTCCTTCTTTGTGTTTTCCTTTTCTTTTTCCTTCAACTTTGACTTTCTGATCAACAAATTATCTTTTTCACCTATTGCATTCTTCTACATTTCTTCAAGTGTTGTAGCATTCCTTTCTCTTAAATGAAATTCCATTTCTGGATCAAAGGCATTAGGGTAGTGTAAGAGAGCTAAAACAAGATGAGTTTTTATATCAGTAGGCATCGAATGGTAGACTTGATTGAACATGGTTGAAAAGTGTTGCATTGTTTCTCCTGGTTGTCTTTTCAAATTATCATATTCTTCTAAAATGAGAAAAAGATTCCTCTTGATCACCCATGTATTAAGGAATAATTTCAAGAACTCGTTGAAATCACAAATTCTTGTAGCTGACAAATTTTTGAACCATTCCTTAGCTTTACCTTGCAAATATATAGAAAAAAATATGATACATACATCATCTTATTCAACCTCAAAAATGTCAAGAAAATGTTCAAAACCCTGAATGTGTTTTTCAGTAGTGATGTTACCATATTCTCCATCAAATCTAGCAAGGTATTTGTGATAATTTTCAAGGAAACCATGGAGTATAGGAGGTAAGACAAGAGGCTTGTATCTATCTGGAATTTTAATAGGTGTAGGAGTATGTACAAAAATTGTAAAATTAGGCTTAATATTTTGAGGCTTATTAGGTTGAATATGATCAACATAAGTTTCAGTAGTATGGTCTTGACCAGGATCAGAAAAAGAGAACAAATAATAAAAATAAAGCCTATTATGTATTGGATAAAATTCCAACTTGAATACATGATCTTTCCATATTGTCTTGTGGCGTTTCAGGTTCTTCCTCCAGTGGAGTCTTTGATTTGGAGTCAATTGGAGTCACCAGGTAGATGATTTAGCCTTCTTCTATCTGATCATTGTCCACCATCAGTAATCAAATCTGGAAATTGATATGATTTTTCGACGAACATGAAATGTTCAGTTCCCCAGTATGGTCGCCACTATTTTATCACTCTGTAATCTCTCTGGCTGAGGAAGAAGTTGACAGAGGTAACCACAAAACCACTTTGGAGTCTGGGATCTAGCCCTCCTATAATCAGAGAGGGATATCTCTATAAGATTTATCTTTGTTTGTTGGAAATTTTAGGCTGGTTATAATAGTACAGGGTTTTGTTTTTTAAATCATTTGGTTGGAACAACAAGGGTGGGCCAATGGGAAATGGAGTCACAATTCTAAATTAATCAAATACAAGGTTAACAGGCTAATATTGCAGGGAAGGGTAGGCAAATTCATTGGATCCTCAAAGATTTAATGTATGGAAGAGATGGAAAAGGTCTAGAAATCCAATTAAAAATAGAGCAATTAAGAATTATGTTTTCAATCTTCAGTGGAAAACACATAAATAATTCCAAGCCAGAGACAGAGTGTACATTTAAACAAATTATGTTTCTTTATCTTCTCAGAATAATTCAGAATGTAGAAAGCAGTAGTGGTAACAGAAAGAACAAATTTACAGGGAAAGGTACTTCACCAATGAAAATTGACACAAGAATCATGTAATGTTTCACTGTATTACTAACATTTGATCAAAGGAGGCTCTGTGAGCTGCTCTACAATATTGATCCTATTCTACGAATAGGTCCCAGGCCATAATACTTCAAAATGGAAAGTATTTATCAATTGGTTACAAAGGATCCTGTCATAAATGAGCGGGATTTATTTTATCTAACTATATCTCTAATTACAAAAAATATGAGAATTTTAAAGATCGGTTTGAATTTTAGGTGCTTGATTTGATTGACTAAAAATAAACTTTATATGCAATCACTATGAAACAAAATTCCAGGTGGCTTGAAAGCTAGAGCTTGTAGATGAATTCTACTTGGATCATGGAACTAACTGTTGATTTGATGGAGGTTGTTGACGATCTGTCTTCAACTTCTGCTTAGTTGTTCATCTTTATTGGTGAATGTGGCTTCTTTTTGAAAAATCATGCATTGGAATATGGAATTGGTGATTGAATGTTGATCTTCAACTGCCACGTGTCTTCATGCCATGTGTTTTTAATTTGCAGAATATGATTACTATTTTCTTGTACTAGTTTCTTTTCCATCTGTACCTTTGAATATATTTACTGGGAATTATCATGTAGTTGAAAGTGGATGATGGTGTTGGTAATTTGACACCTTAGCTCGGCGTGGGCTCGTTATGGGATAGTTGTCAGTCAAACGGTCATGGGGAAAATGTGATTGGTTACTGTTAACAATATGTCTTGTAGAGGGGATTAGATTGCAAAAGAATGGGTTAAAACCCACTGGTCCTAAGTTTTGGTGTGAATGTGCCTGTGTTAAACAACAATCAAGTCTGAACGGCTGGGATTCATGCGCCCGGATCAACGGTGCGCGTTGGATTTCGGACCCCCCTTGCCTTTCTACCTTTAAGCGGGGGGGGGGGGGGGGGGGGNAATGCGCCCGGATCAATGGCGATGAAGACCATTCCGGACCCCCCCCCTGCCTTTCTACCTTTAAGCGAAAGGGGGGGGTCCAGAATCGCATATGCAGCTTCCCAACGGCCACGATCGAGACACCCAGATCAACGGTGCTCGTGAAGCCCCGCCCTTCTCACCTGTCCTATACTTAACTAGTTTTTGTGGGCCTTTCTCTCGTCATGTCATCTCCCCTTTCGCCTTTCCCCTTCTGCCGTGTTTCATCCATTCACCTCCCCTCTTTGGTCCACGTGGTCTTCCCTTCTTCTCACCATTCACTCATTACTTGCCACGTGTCCCACTCCTTTCCACATCAGCCCCTCGCCAAAGAGAAATTTCATTATCTCCCATCTTCCTCCCATCTGCCTGTTTTCTTCCACCATGTGCCCTCCTCTGTCGCTCTCCCCGCACCATGCCATTTCCCTCTCGTCCTCGTAATCCGACGTCACCACCCCCGTCATGTGCCTCATCCTCCGCATTGGCCTCCATGCCTGTCCCTCAAGCTGTTCAGTTATTCCAGGTGGCAGCGTGAGAAGTCTTCCATATCCCGAAGTGCTGAGTTGGCTAGATCGTCCTTGATCCCAAGAAAGCAGTTATTGAGGCGGTTGGTGGTGGTTAGACATCGTCTCCGCCATAATGGGTACATCCTGCAATGAATTAAAGGCACGTCGATTCACCGATGTAACTATCAGAAGATCGATCACGTCTGCCATAAGCTGCACGATTATTCAAAGATTGCGGCTGCAGAGTGTCAGAAGCCATGCATACGCAAAGCTTTCAATGCAGTTTCTTGGTTCTGATGTTGTTGTTTTTTTGAGTATATGTAGGCATTTTTGCCATTTTTGTATCTATCGATGGTAGAGCTAAGCTCTGGACTGTAAAGTTTCAGCAGACCTTCTGGTTTCTTGGTTATGCCTCTGTGTTTTGAGACTTCTTGGTTTATAACAAACAGTTCCTCTTTTTCCATCTTTCTTTCATCTCATGCCGGAGAGTTCACAATTGAATGATTTACGTGGATTGTTGCAGTTATGTTATGATAAAAGATTTGTCACGACATTTTCGTATTCTCTGGTTTTTTGTGTTTTGATATAAAGAGACTTTGTGTTCGAACGCTTTCTCCTCCAATCTGTTACAAACATGATGTTTATGATAGACCTTTTCACTCTTCTCATGCAAGTCTTCCACCTACTCACCCTTTTACTGCAACTCACTGTTTGAATTTTATCAAGACCTCACTCGTTCATGCATGCCTGGCCTAGTTTCCGAGTTGAGACAGCATCATTTTGAGTTTCCTTCCATTTGATCACCTTTCAAACAAATCGTGACATTAAACTGATGGGCGTCGGGCTCTGCTCCTGCAAGCAATCCAGGAGTGACCTCCGTCGCCAACATTTCTGGCGCCGTTGTCGGGGACGAAGTTGAATATTTTCCCCAGGATTGAACGACAAAGATCAACTGATTCTGAAGGTGCATCAGATATCAGAACTTGAAGATTGCTACTATGCACCTGGCGACTCCACTGTGACGACTCCACTGGGGAGAACCTGTTCTATCAACTATGGCTTCGAGAGGCAGACACACGAGGTCCAATCCACACCTGCCTTTAGCTACACCAGAAGCTGACTCGGAAGCGGTGTGCAGAAAGGGAAAGAGCTCTGCGAAAGAAGTTTCCATCACCGAAACAAGTAATGTGCCTTCCCCTTCTGTGAGAACTCCATTGTCTTATTCTCAGCTTCCTAGTTGTCCTTCCTCTGAGGTTCCCCGTTTTCTGAATTTCGGGAGTGTTCCTACTGATTTTTCTCCTCTCGGTCTAGTATTAGAAGGAGAGATCCTTGTCACTCCCCCCTCCCTGGAAGTTGTGCCTCAATACAGACCTCTGGTCTCAGAAGATTTCACCACCCCTCCTGCTATTACTACTGCCACACGGAGAGAAGCATATGCACATTCGGATCCTTTAGACCTCTCTTTGTCTTCCCCGTCGTCTCCTGTGAAGACCTCTTCTCCTTCCTCTCCTGTTCACACTCCTTCTCCTCCGAGTTCTCCTCTACCTAATATCCCTATGGCTGGTGCTAATCCCCCTTTAAATAGAATGGATTCCATATTCACTACTAGATATGCCCCTTTAATCTTACCTCATCCTATGAATCCTCTCCCTGCTGGAGACTACTTGAAGTACATGCCCAAGTTTAGTGGGGAGGGAGACATAACTGCAGAAGAGCACTTGGCTGCTTTTTACAGTTATGCAGACAATATGAACATTGAAAATGAAGATGTCTGGATGAGATTCTTTGTCCAGAGCTTGGATGGTGAGGTTAGAAAGTGGTTCAGGGGACTGACCCCAGGATCTATTGCTGGAATTGAGGCTCTAGATAATGTTTTCCTAAGACAGTGGGGAGACAGGAAGGATTATATATATTACATGACAGAGTTTGGGGCTCTGAATAAAATGGATGGAGAGTCTGTCTCTGACTTCTCCAAAAGATTCAATAAGATGTATAACAAGATTCCTGCAGAGATAAAGCCTTCAGAAGCCTCTGCTCAAATTTCATATGCTAGTGCATTTGACCCTGATTTATGCCTCGTATTAAGAGAAAGAAGAGCCAACTCTTTAGCTCAGATGCAAGATGCAGCTATAGAAGTGGAATCCAACATATTGGCAGCTGACAGGCTAAGAAACCAGGCCGACACAGACAGAAGAAAGGAAAAGTTGGAAGCCTCAACTTCTAGCCCATCATTGCCCCACCCTCAAGTAAATGAGCTGACCCAAGTAATGAACTTCCTTAAGGAAGAGGTGGAGACATTGAGGGTGGAAAAGAAGCATATGTATAAGGGCCCTCAGAACACTGAAAATAAAGGGGGCTTCAGAAGGACCAATAATTTTGCTCCTCCAACTATGCACAGAGAGAAGGAAAGGGACAGAGATGACCAAAGGGTTTAGGCTCCCTTTCAAAACAATTTTGTAGATGAGGAACCAGAAGGGGAAACAGACGAGCCTGAACCTAAAATCCACTCTGTAGAAGTCACTCCTCCTTTCCCTCATCTGACCCAATCAGCGTACAAGGAGTCTCTCATGGACAGTCAGCTAAACTAATTGAGCAAAGGAGACAAAGTTGGTGGTGGCCGAGGCAGGTATAACCTGAGATCCGACAAAAGGGCAGCAACACCTAATGTTCTAGAGCCATCATTCAGAGTGGAAAAGCCTATTAATGAAGCAGCGAACAATCATAGAGGTAAGAAGGCCCAACTCCTCTCTCCCATTGTCCAAATTCATGTTCCTGAAGTTAGAGAAATTCCAAAGTCTATGTCTTCTTTCAATTTCGAACATGAGATCCAAAAGATCAGAATTCCTGTGCCCCTCACTGAGCTAATTAAACATGGTGAATTCAAAAAGCGCTTTTCTGACCTTTTGAAATCTGAAGCCTCCGGCCCTTCCACAGACTTCATAAACCTTCAATATGAAAGGCCAGCAGTTGTCCTAGGCCCCATGGTAGAGGACAGAGATGATTCATCCCCTCCCTTCTACACTTCCCTGAACATACATGATAAGGTGCTGCACAATTGTTTGATGGATTCAGGAGCCTCTCACAACCTCATGCCTAAAGCTGTCATGGAAGAATTAGGAATGGATGTCACCTGAGCCTATCATGACCTATAGTCTTTTGACTCCAGGAGAGTACAATGTTTGGGAGTCATCAAGGATCTGGCAGTTTCTTTGTTTCAGCTACCCATGAAAAGTATGGTCATGGATATCGTGGTAGCTGATGTTCCCCCCAAGTTTGGCATGTTGTTGTCAAGATCTTGGATTAAGAGACTTGAGGGAACATTACAGATAGACCTCACATATGCCACCATTCCAGTGTTTGGAGGGGAACATAGGAGATTATACAGAGAAGCCCAACTAGCCTACATTGTCAGTGATGAAGCAAACCCTACCAATCATCCCATCTATGCCTTAGACACTGACTTAGGATCTAGCTTGTTGCAGGTCACTGATGAACCTGAGACACCTTTGCAAATCAGAAAACAGCCCAGTCTTAATCAAGAGATTCCCCCTCCAACCACCTCTATTTGGAAGATGTTCTTTAACGGAGCCTCTTCTAGTATAGGTGCAGGTGTTGGAGTGGTATTCAAATCCCCTTCTCAAGAGACCATATCTCTGTCATACAAACTGAAATTTGAAGTCACCAACAACGTGGCAGAGTATGAAGCTCTGGTTCTGGGATTAAGAGCTACAAAGGAAATGGGAATCATGGAGATGGTTGTGTTCGGGGATGCAGAATTAATTGTCCAGCAGGTGAAATTTTTTTATCAAGCCAAGCATCCTCATCTCAAGAATTACAGGAATGAGGTATGGGACCTAGTTGATAATTCTTTCCTGGCTTTTAACATCTCTTTCATTCCAAGGGAAGCAAATTCCCTAGCTGACTTTCTATCCTTTTCAGCTAGTCTATTCGAAGTTCCTGCACTACCTACTGCTCAATCTGATGTCGAGATAAGATACAGAACCGCTGTACCTAACAATGTTAGACATTGGAAGGTATTTGAGGATGATCAGGAGATCGAAAAGTTTCTCCAATCAGTAGATGACTTTTCTGCATTGCACATAGATGAAGACCCTGACACGGAAGATGAAAACCACCCTGGGGAGTTTACGAATAAAATTTCCAACCACCAAATTATTCAACTGCCGAGCAATCACATACCAAAAGGTCTGATCCCATTAGAAAGATTGTTCGATGGGAATGATGTGGCAATAAAGGGGAGAGTTTCAGGGATGATGCTGATACAACTGAGTGCAACATAGGCACACCGGAGGAGCCCAAGTTTGTCAAGCTATCAAGGAGTTTGACCGAGGAGCAGAGGACTGAATACACTGAGCTGCTGAAAGAATTTGCTGACGTGTTCGCATGGACCTATGAAGACCTCAAGACATATGACACGTCAGTCATTGAGCACAAGATCCCACTCAAAGAGGAGGCTAGACCATTCAAGCAGAAGCTGAGACAGATAAATCCTACGTTGCTACCTGTCATGGAGAGGGAAGTGAAGAAGCTACTGGATGCCCAAATCATTGTCCCCTTGAGATACTCTAACTGGGTAGCCAATTTGGTCCCAATGAGAAAGAAGAGCGGAGAAATCAGACTCTGTGTCTATTTCAGGAACCTGAATAGGAGCTCAAGGAAGGATAATTATCCCTTGCCCAACATGGAGCACATATTGCAGAAGGTCACTGGCGCTTCCAGAATATCCGTGATTGATGGTTTCTCTGGCTACAATCAGATATCAGTCATGCCAGAAGACAAGGAAAAGACAGCTTTCACCACTCCCTAGGGCACATTCATGTATGCCAAGATGCCCTTCAGACTGATGAACGCGGGGGTGACGTTTCAGCGAGCTATGGACATAGCCTTCATCGGGGAAAAAGATAAGTTCGTGGTGATTTACTTAGATGACATAACGGTCTTCTCCAAGACTGATAAAGAACACCACTGCCGCTTGAAGAGGGTTTTCCTGAAGTGTCGCAGGTTTGGCCTTTCCCTGAACCCCAAGAAATCATTGTTTTCTATGCAAGAAGGGAAGCTGTTAGGCCATATAGTATCAGCAGAGGGAGTGAGAATTGATCCTGACAGGGTAGAAGCAATTCAGGCCCTACCACTTCCCAGGTCTAAAAAGGAGGTCCAAGCATTTTTGGGAAGGATTAATTTCCTGAGGAGGTTTGTTTCAAATTTTGCCGAATTAGTGAAACACATCACAGCCATGCTCAGGAAGGGGAATGAGGTGAAATGGACTACTGAACCCAGGAAGTCTTTTGACCAAATAAAAAAAGTGCTAACCGAGGTGCCTATGCTAATCAGTCCAGATTATTCTAAAGAATTTATAATATTCTCTTTTGCTTCCTGTGACACAGTAGCAGCAGTTTTATTGCAGAAAAACGATCAAGGGCAAGAGCAGCCTATTGCCTTCTTTAGCAAGGCGCTGAGAGATGCAGAGATCTGGTACGATATCATGGAGAAGCAGGCCTACGCCTTGGTGAAATCTCTCAAAGCTTTCAGGTTTTATGTCTTGCATTCAAAAATTATTGCATATGTCCCTTCAGCTTCTGTGAAGGACATTCTTGTACAGCCTGACATAGACGGAAAAAGAGGTAAATGGATCGCTAAGATCCTAGAATTTGATCTGGAAATCAAGCCCACCAAGCTGATAAAGGGTCAAGGTTTAGCCAAGTTACTGGCTGAATCAAATTGCAGGGCCTTGGGAATCAATTTCACCGATGGGCAGACTGAGTCATCCCACGGGCGTTCCCAAAGCACTATGCCACTAGCAGAATGCCCCTGGTACAAGGATATCTTGTACTTCTTGCAAGAGTTGAGGCCTCCAGATGGGATGGAAAAAAGCAAGGCAAGATCCTTAAAGCTCAAAGCGGTCAGGTATTGCCTCATTGACCAAACCTTGTATTGGAAAGATCCCCAGGGGATATTACTGAGGTGTCTGGACCCACAGCAGGCCCAGAAGGTTATATTCGACTTCCATAGCGGTCTCTGTGGAGGTCATCATTTTGGGAAGACCACAGATCACAAGATCCTCCGAGCTGGGTATTACTGGCCCACCTTATTTCTTGATGTTTGCAGGGAAATCCGAGCTTGCATTAAATGCCAGAAATTCTCAGGAAAGTAGCAGCTCAAATCCCTGCCACTGAAACCGGTGGTGGTCTCAGCACCCTTCCAACAGTGGGGATTGGACTTCATCGGGGAAATTCATCCTCCCTCAAGCGGCCAGCACCGATGGATTCTGACAACGACCGACTACTTCACTAAATGGATAGAAGTTGTCCTAACCAGAAGCACTTCTCACAAAGTCATTATCAGCTTCCTGGAAGACATCATAGCTAGATTTGGCTGCCCCAGCAAGATTTTCACTAACAATGCTTCCCCATTGCGGTCCGAGCCTCTGGTCAAGTTTTGTGAACAATTTGGAATTTCACTGATTCACTCCACTCCCTACTACCCTCAAGGAAACGGGCTGGCAGAGTCCTCCAATAAAATCTTGATCAAGCTTATTAAGAAGTTGTTGGAGGACAATAAAAGGGTCTGGGACTCAAAGCTTAAATTTTCTCTCTGGGCTGATCGGGTGACAACAAAGAAGTCCCTGGGCCTCTCACCCTTCCAGCTGGTTTATGGAATCGAGGTCGTTTTCCCCACTCAACTTGCCTTGCCTATAGCCAATCTCCTCCAGGACTATGAAGGAGAACCTAACCATGTGCTCAGGAGAATTCATCAGATGGTGGAAGTGCAACAAATCAGAGAACAGGTCCTGGACAGAGCTTTCAATCATCGACAAAAGATCAAGCAGGCTTTTGATAGGAAGAGCAAAAAGAAGGAGTTTGAGCAGGGTGATCTAGTGCTCAAATGGGATGCACCCAGACAGGAAAAGGGAAAACACGATAAATTTGATGCCCTCTGGTTTGAGCCTTTCAAGATCCTTGAAGTATTTTCAAATAACACATACAGGTTGCAGGATCTGGAAGGCAATGAAGTTTTCAATGGCCCAGTCAATGGGCATTTGTTAAAAAAATGTTTTCTGTGAGCCGCAGTCGGCTCTTTTTGTTTTTTTTTGTAAATATTGTTTCTTTTTTTGTTTTAGACTAATAAATGAATCCATAGCCCAATAGCAAAGGCACTAAGTCTGCAAAAGAGTTCTTAGAGCATCACAGGGATGACTCTATCCCCCATGGAGCCAAATGTTAACGATATTTCTTGTAGAGGGGATAAGATTGCAAAAGAATGGGTTAAAACCCACTGGTCCTAAGTTTTAGTGCGAATGCGCCTGTGTTAAACGAAAATCAAGTCTGAACGGATGGGATTCGTGCGCCCGGATCAGCGACGCGCGTTGGATTCCGGACCCCCCTTGCCTTTCTACCTTTAAGCAGGGGGGGGGGTCCAGAATCGGGGGCGCATCTTTCCGACAGTTCATATCAATGCACCTGGATCAACGGCGATGAAGACCATTCTAGACCCCTCCCGCCTTTCTACCTTTAAGTGGAGGGGGGGGGGTCCGGAATCGCATATTCAGCTTCCCAAAGGCCACGATCGAGACGCCCAGATCAACGGTGCTCGTGAAGCCCCACCCTTCTCAGTTGTCCTGTGCTTAACCAGTGTGGGCCTTTCTCCCATCATGTCATCTCCCCTTCCGCCTTTCCCCTGCTGCCATGTTTCATCCATTCACCTCCCCTCTTTGGTCCACATGGTCTTCCCTTCTTCTCACCATTCACTCGTTACTTGCCACGTGTCCCATTCCTTTCCACATCAGCCCCTCGCCAAAGAGCAATTTCATTATCTCATGTCTTCCTCTCGTCCGCCTGTTTTCTTCCACCATGTGCCCTCCTCTGTCGCTCTCCCCGCACCACGCCATTTCCCTCTTAGCCTCGTAATCCGACGTCACCACCCCCGTCATGCGCCTCATCCTCTACGCTGGCCTCCATGCATGTCCCTCAAGCTGTTTAGTTATTTCAGGTGGCAGCGCGAGAATTCTTCCATATCCCGAAGTGTTGAGTTGTCCAGATCGTCCTCGATCCCAAGAAAGCATTTATTGAGGCGGTTGGTGGTGGTTAGACATCTTCTCCGCCATAATGGAGACGTCCTGCAATGAATTAAAGGCACGTCGATTCACCGATGTAACTGTCAGAAGATCGATCGCATCTGCCATAAGCTGCACGATTATTCAAAGATTGCAGCTGCAGAGTGTCAGAAGCCATGCAGACGCAAAGCTTTCAATGCAGTTTCTTGGTTCCACTGCTGTTGTTGTTTTGAGTATATGTATGCATTTTTTCCATTTTTGTATCTATCGATGGTAGAGCTAAGCTTCGGACTATAAAGTTTCAGCAGACCTTCTGGTTTCTTGGTTATGCCTCTGTGTTTTGAGACTTCTTGGTTTATAACAAACAGTTCCTCTTTTTCCATATTTCTTTCAAATCATGTCGGAGAGTTCACAATTGAATGATTTACATGGATTGTTGCAGTTATGTTATGATAAAATATTTGTCGCGACATTTCTGTATTCTCTGGTTTTCTGTGTTTTGATATAAAGAGACTTTGTGTTCGAACGCTTTCTCCTCCAGTCTGTTACAAACATGATGTTTATGATAGACCTTTGCACTCTTCTCGCGCAAGTCTTCCACCTACTCACCCTTTTACTGCAACTCACTGTTTGAAGTTTATCAAGACCTCACTCGTTCATGCATGCCTGGCCTAGTTTCTGAGTTGAGACAGCATCATTCCGAGTTTCCTTCCATTTGATCACCTTTCAAACAAATTGTGACATTAAACTGATGGGCGTCGGGCTCTGCTCTTGCAAGCAATCCAAGAGTGACCTCCGTCGCCAATAGTTACGAATAGGAGGACGTGGTTATAGGTGTAGGAAGTAGCGGCGAAAAGGTGACATGTAGTGAGAGGGGGGAAGTAGATGTGAGAGGCGAGAGGTATCGGGAGTGTGGAAGATAGGTGGCATATGGTGAGAGAAGGAGTAGATATGGGAGGTGAGGGGTATGAACAGGTGGGAATGGTGAGTGGTAGGGTGAGTGGAGGACAGGTATTGAGTAAGGAGAGGAGGAGTGCATTCAGGGGAGTGACAGTATCGGGTGGTGGTTTATGAATATTTCATAGGGGGGGGTCTGAAATGTTGAAGACATGCCACATTAGGTGGGCCCCGTGGTGGGAAAAATCACTTTTCGAACCCCCCCCCCCCCACCGTTAAAGGCAGAAAGGTTGAGGGGGTCTGAAATGCATTGAGGATTGTCGATCTAGGCGATGATGGATGTCGTTGTTGACAATATGTGCGGGAATTACCCACTACATGCCAAAGTGTCTTTTCCACTAGTAACTTAGGATAAAAAAATATGCGTTGGGTAGTGCTAAGCTAAATTTTTTCCCTTTTACACCATGGTATTATTTTCCTAAGGCTACAAATACCCAAATTTATTCAAACAATGGGTATTTTGAAATGCAAAACCCTGCTTATGTTTTCTTTCCTTTTTCCTTTGGGAAATCATTTGCAGAATAAAATATTATTTCCAACATAAAATGACTGGGGGAAGAAATTTCAATCACCAGGTGATACTATGAAATATAGGGTTATAACATAAACAATACCAAAACATATCAACTTTCATCTATCTCTATGTCATTCTTATCACTGTCATACAGAGTTTTAATTTAATTTTAGTGAACAGGGCGTGAAAAATGAATTTGGGATCATGAGGGGATTTATAATGAGCGAAAAGGTGAGAAAATGAGAGGGAATTATACGGATATTGTTCATAAAATAAATTAAATCAACCAATAATCATAAATCTGTTTCAAATTCAATCCAAAAGCATCCACTTCCAAGACCAAAAACATTTAATTGTTCCTCAATTGCATACAGATTTCTTGTTGTATTCAATAAAAAAAATTGATTTCCCATAAATCTTCAATCTATACCAATCTATGTATTCTATATAATGACTATGCAAACATTTCCAATTCCACAGTACTGCATGCTCTAATGTTGATCTCTTCTTTTAAAAACAACCATAATATGCACAATGATTCCATTTTCTATATCCAATATCCATCCCTAGAAGTCAAATAATAATAGACCCAGGATTAACAATCAATAATCAATTGTCATCAAACAAAAATCGGGCCCGATTTAATCACACATAGGTTCCTTTTTAAATCTGGACAGAACCAAAGAATGTTTAATGAATCTATCATACACACAGGTCTTCGACAATGTAATTGACATAATCTTGATTCAAAAACAACAGTCAATCCAAAATATGAAGCCCTAATCTTGATATCTATGTGGATTAATAGGTACATACTTCCTTTTAAAACAATCATACTTTGGAAGATGATTCCCATAATATGTATGAAGAGAAGAGAACCATATTGACACACATGTATCTCTTTTAAACTTTGACAGAATCATGATCGTGCTTGGTGAAACAATCACTCACATAGGTTCCTTCAAAACTTTAAATGGAATCGTGATCATGCTAGGATTTAGCACAATAAGAAAAAGAATAATTGAATAGAAGGAAAGCTCTCGGGCTGTAGGCAACCATACTTTTCTTTCTATTCAAAAAAATTTATCACAAAGAGGAAACACATATATTCAACCAAGAGATGGTATTTGAAGTGAGAGAGCATGTTCCCTTTATAATTACCACAATCATTAAATTGGTAAACCAAAATCTTGATAGAACCAAATATGCCTGAGGAGAAACAGAATAAATCAGGCTCGATAAACCAAATCGTGCTCAGTAGAAATAGAACCAAGTCTTCTACAATAACTTTACTATAGTGAGGTAATGAGAGTGTGTTTAATATTCGAAAACATAGAGAACTCATAATTGTTTACATCCTTAAGAATTCACCATCGAGAAGAAACCACAGGTAACAAATATAATCTTGAAAGAACAAAGATCCATGCTCTTTTAAAACACCACAGTCTTTCAACTTATAACCCCAAGATATTGACGGAACCATAAAGAGAATTCCTGAGTGGAAATAAGGCAATTCGATCTCAACAACCCAAGAACACACAAATGCCTCAAAACTTTTATTGCAGACAGGAAACGAGGGTTAATTTAAATAATGAAGAATCCTCAAAAACACAGAGAGACTGTGTCTCTTCCAACACATAGGAGGTTGATAAATTTTGAAAAATAATTGATAGTGAGGCTTCACAACATAATAGTTTGTCATTATAGCATAGATGAGAGGAGCGGGTGTGAAAAATATCATGAAAAGAATTCTAGAGCGCAACTCGTGTCCATTCGATACATACACGGGCCTCTATTAAACATTCTGGGAAAAACAAGATTGGACTATGGAAAGTTTTTGGTGAAATGAAAGTAAAGAACAAGTCATACAAACAATAGCTCATGGATTTAGCCAAAAATAACAACACCATTGTCGACGGTTGCATTGCAACTTGGATAAGGAATCACAACAATGACCGAGAGGAAAAAGGGTTGACAGTAAATGATACCCAAACTAGTGGTTAAAACCCCTCAACATTAAAACTCAGAGCTCGTTGCACCACTATTACCAATTTTCATAGAAAATCATCATAAAAAACCAAGCTGACCGAGTTAATAACCAATGCGCAGAATTTACAATCAATAACACCCATTACTTCGCTTAAAAATTCAAACATTTCTCATAGAGAACCCATAACACAATATTGGCACTCGGTCAAAAAATCAAGAAAACATAAAATCCATGCAATCCTGAGCCACCATTTGATTCATAATATAGATATTCCATCATGTATGGAAAGAAAAGAACCATACCTGTGAAAAAATCGCTTCAATGACGAGTTGGTTTGATTTTTCCCCTTCCAAACCTAAAATCGTCGAGCTTCCACAACCAACAGAGCAACAATGCAACTATGCTAGGGTGACGGGCTCAAAGGTTGTTTGGAGTGACATGTAGTAAATGCACATCACTTCCTCACCTAGCCCTATTCAATTCCATGTATGAACCAAGCCATTAACATAACATCCACCATTAAAATCAAACCATATCCAATCTATAATTCAATGCCATATCCTTTGTATAGATTCGATGCCATATTTATTGTATAGTGCGCCACCCGAAATATACCATAACTACAGGTTAATTTTATATCATAAATTCAAAAATAATCATATGTTAATGTTACCATATGTGCCTCCATATAACTCTTTAACAAAGCGTGTAGTATAATAGCTAGGTCCACCATTTCACATTTGTCACAAGGTTTATATGTAATCTTTTTGTCATAGCTCTAGAACTTATACATAGTTTTTTCCTTTTGTTTTGATCAGGCTCCCATTTTATTATCTTTTGCATAAATCATATATGGATTAGTAATCAATGTTATAACATAACATAACATAGCACATGTAAACAACATAATCCTCATACCCATGGCACTTCCTTGTATCGCAAGTAAATATCAACAACATTTAGCAACAATGCATCAACCACCCATTTGTCATATCAAATGAAACCAAGATTGCATCATCAAATGTATAGGACTATGTAGGAAACATCATAATAGTAGCAACATATAAGCGTAACATTTTTATCCTTATGCCTCTAGTCTACAAGGGGGTCCCACCTACTAGTTAAATATTATTATCATAAATAAATAATAGAGCTTATCAATCCTTTGCGGGAAGAATTCATCATTGCAATTTTAATCATCAACAAACTGGTGACTCCACAGGGAAATCTATTTCCAACAGATTAAGAACTCAGATATTCTAGTTTCACAGATTATGTAAACATCATATCAAGAAGATATACATCTGAATGATTATGCAATATGGGGAAGTGAACGGTTTTAAGGGAAAAATGACTGGGATTTTGGGAATAAATCATGGAAAGTGTTAATTATGAGGGGGTTTATCCATGTAAGAATAATTATACGATTAATCATAGTAAAATAATTCTTGACTTCGAGGATAAAAATCTTATGGTATGCTCTTTTTTTTTCTTGGATTGGATGGAAGAAAAGGAAAGAAGAAGAGGGATAAGACCAACTATATTATATAACAACAGTTGAAGCATATAACAATTCCAATGATGCTTTCAAGGGGAACATCATGAAAGTTGTGTAACTTGATTGTTATTGATTAACAATACTTTGCAGAATAGTGTCGTTGTGTAAAAACTAATCCAACATTTTATTTTGACAAGAAATTAAGTCAAATAAAGAAACAAAATAGCAAGAAATGACATAGCATAAATGAAATAGCAGAAGTGAAATAAGCAGAAGTGAAATAATAGAAATGTAAAATCGAAGCAAATAAAACAAACTATAATACAGAAAACATTTCATGCATCATTAAACTTTCAAGTTGGTTCCACATCATGTTTTAAGTGGGAACCATTAGTGCTATAGGAAAACAATCGCTCTTGTAAGTTCTTTAGGATATAGGAATTTGTGCCCAGGAGAAAAGCGGTCTTAAAAGGATCCAACCATAGTTTTTGGAATTTTGAATGCCTTCCTCTATTAGCATGAGTAGAATCCCATAGCAATACCTTCTCATTAAACTTAAATTTGACAGCCTTGATGATTTTGTTGAAATATATTTTAGTAGACTATTGTCTTCTCTTTATATTATCCAAGGCAAATGTCCTTTGCTCCTCTAAATCCAAAAGTGCATTCATTCTTTGAGAGACATCGAAAGAATTTAATTCTTCAACCTGTAACATTAACCTTAGAGAGGAGAGTTCCAACTCGGTAGGCAAAATAGATTCTTGACCATAAATTAGCTGGAAAGGAGTGCAACCAGTGCTCACCTTGGTGGTAGTGCCATCTGCCCAAAGGGCGTAAGTGAGGAGAGTGTGTCATTGATGAGGATTATCTTCAATGAGCCTCTTGATAATTATTACCAGATTCTTGGTGGTAGACTTAGCCTGCCCATTTCCTTGGGGATAATAAACTGATGAGGTAAAAATTTTAACCCCCAATTTAGCTAAAAACTGGGTCAGCTTAGCAGAAATAAAAGTAGGACCATTGTTTGTAATAATTTCCAAAGGAATACCAAATCTAGAAAAAATATCAGTCTCGAGGAAATAAATCACCTGCTCATCCTGTGAATGCTTAAGTGGGACAGCTTCAGTCCATTTTGTAAAATAATCTATGGCTGTCAAGATAAAAAAATTCCCTACTAAAGATGGAGGATTAATAGGACCAATAAAGTCCAAACCTCATTTTGAAAAAGGAAAGTCAAGGAGGACAGGTTGTAAAGGCATAGAAGAAAGACGTTATTTCCCAACAAACTTCTGGCACTTGTAACAAGATCTTGAAAAAATATAAGAATCGGGAAAGATTGAAGGCCAATAGTACCCTATCATGATAAAATTAAAAGCAATGGTTTTAGTAGAAAAGTGACCTACTACATGAATAACATAATTTGAAGAACCATGAGTCTCTTGTAACATTTTTTGTGCTTCCTCATTGTTCACACAGTGAAGTAACATACCACCAGAAGATCTCCTAAACAAGAAGTATCCTATTATGGCGTATCTAGAAGATTCGAGATGGAGCCTTCTTATTTGACGGGTATCTAAGTTATCTCGGAATATTTGATTTTGAAAGTAATAAACCAGATATTTATACCAAGGATATTCATCCATCGGAAGGATTTGATTGTCAATGTAAAATAGTGTTGATAGAGAGCTATCTTGTTCATCAATTTCTTCACTTGTTTCAGCATGATGAGCTAAGTAAATGGATAAGTCGTGTCCCTTGATAGTTTTAGAATCCATGATGGTTAGATCATTCTCCTATATCTTGGCAAGCCAATGTGAAAGATTTCCTGAAATATAAGTCTGTGAGAATAAAAACTTGACAACGGGTAAAGGGACTTTTACCAGCGTATGCTTACCTAAGATGAAGTGGCAAAAATTTTGAACAGCTTTAACAAAAGTGAAAAGCATATTTTTCAATAAAATAATATTTAAACTCATCATCTGACAAGATTTGACTCATGTAAGCCACTAGTTTTTCATTAACTTGGTCATCACATTGCATGAGGATAGCATAAATTGCTTCCTCTGTGGCATTAGTATATATCATAAATTCTTTCTCAAAATACAGCTTCGCCAAAACCGGTGTGGAATGGATTGCCTTCTTGATCCCTGTGAAAGAATTTTCGACATCATCTGTCCAAGAAAAGGAGTGATCTTTCTTAAGAAGATTGTGAATTAGCTTTCTTAAGAAGATTGTGAATTAGCTTGACCATTACAACAAAATTAGGAACAAACCTACGAAAAAAGTTAATAACACCCATAAAGGCTTGAACCTCCTTTTTGGAAGTAGGAGCGGGAATATTTAGAATAGCAGCAATCCTTTCAGGATCTATGCTTATTCGTGAATCAATGAAAATGTGCCCAAAGATCTTTCCCTTCATAACGCCAAAAATAGACTTAGAAGTATTTAAAGAAATGCCAAATTTCCTGCATCACATGAGAATCTTTCTAAGATGACTAAAATGTTCTGATCGATTTTTAGAATACACAGTTAAGTCATCAAGATAAATCTGAATAATTTTGTCAATCAAATTGTCAAAATCTATTTGCATAGCTCTTTGAAAAGTGGAACCTGCATTAGATAAGCCAAAAGGCATACATTCATAAGAGAAAGTGCCCCAATGTGTAATAAAAGTGGTTTTATATTTATCTGTCCTTTTTACCTTGATTTGATTGTAACCAGAAAAATCATCAAGTAAGAACATCATCTGTGACCCTGCAACTTGTTGCAAAATCATTTCCATATTAGGGAGAGGAAAATGGTCTTTAATACTGGCTCTATTCAATGTGCGAAAATCAATGCATAATCTAATCTAACCAGTTTCTTTCCGAATGGGAACCAAATTACCCACTCAGAATACTTAAAAGGGAAAATTATCCTAGCCTTCAAGAGTTTTTCCAACTCCTTTCGAATATTTTCTTCCATTGCATGGCAAATGGGTCTTTGTTTTTGCCTAACCGGTTTTATTCCCTCCTTGATAGGAATGGCATGTTGTATAATAGCAAGATAAAAACCAAAAAGATCCTCATAAGACCAAGCAAAAACATCTTGAAATTAACCAAGCAACTTAGTGAACTTCAAATTTTCTTCATCAGAACATTGGGCGCCTATTTTAACATTATTTATACACTTGAGTGTTCCAATGTTCAAGGAAATGGTTTCACCCACTTTCATTTTTGGCTCCTCTTAATTATGTTTCCCTTTGTTGCCTACATCACTTGATCAAAATAAACTTTCTAGAGGAGTCAAGCTCTTAGGAATTTCGTTATCTTCCATTGATATAATTTCCTTGGGCTTATAAGATTCATTTTGAATGAAAGCATAGATGCTCTCATCACTAGAGAAGACCTGCCATGACTCTACATTGTCAAGGATATGTGGATGATACAAATATTGAAAGGTGCAATCAGGTCTTTGTGGCAGAAGTTGTCGAGCAGGAGAGGATGCAAAAACAGCTAACATGTCAGCCATTGAGTTCAATTCCCTTTTAACATGAGTGATGTTGAAAGATAGAAAATTTGACATAAGTGACCAAACATTTTGGGTGTAACGTTTCATTAACTTGTTGTTAGGAGAATATATCTTACGTACAAGGTTAATAACAAGTTCAGAATCCCCAAAAATTGTAAGGTGGCCACAACCTAGATTATAGTCATTTTCAATGTCTAGCAGTAACGCTTCAAAATCACTGACATTTTTTTTGCAAGCAAACTCTAACCTATAGGAAAAGTTATGAATTTTACCCACAAGAGAGTACAAGATAACACCAGCTATGTTTCCTTCATTGGAGCATAAACCATCAAAATGCATATGCCACATCCCATATTCTATGTCGATTTGTTCCAAGGTAGTGTTGTCCTCATCTGCAAAGATGGAATACACTCCTAGGTCCTCCTCAATATAATTCACATTAGGTTGTGGGACACTTTCTATATAAGGTGAAATCCTTCCCTCCCTTATGACTATAATGTTTTTACGATTTCGAAGAACAGATAAGTGTGTCTCGTCGAGTGAGAGGTATCCACCCTTCAAAGCTTTCCAATATCTTGCTAATATGATCGAGTAATTACTAACTGGCATATTGATTACCTGAATATTAAGGGTTATCCTTATTTCAGGATCCGCACATAAAACCAAGGTCACATCCTTGATTTCACCTATGGTCATTTGTTGTAAACTATTAAAAGAGAGCATGCTTCTGGCATTTTCATTTGTACAAGACAAGCCTAGCTCTTCCATAATAATTTTCAACATTACGCTTGGGCCTGAACTATTGTCAATGAGATAAAAATGGGCTATTTCATCCATAATATTTACAGAAATAAAACAAACTGGGCATTTTTTGTTGGACACACCTACCACACTTAGAGGGGGGGTGAATGAGTGTGGGGATCTTTTTCCCAAAACTTCCCTCTTACAAAAAAACATTCAACATTTTCTCATTACTCATTGTTGTCATTTATAATCAGTTAGATAAGAATACATATCAGCAACATATATCAACAACATATCATCAACAAATCATCTCCACAAAGAACACAAGATGTATGTACAATTTTTCTTTTTATTATGGACTTCAATCCAGGGGTTTTTCAGCAACAACTGAATAGAGTACAACTCTACAAGAGCAGCATCTCAATATGCAAGAATCAACTTACATTCTCAGTACCAACTAAGATGAGGCAACAATCCTCTACAAATATCAAACTATCAACATAAACAAGTGCATCAGCCATGCACCAACATGTGCCAAACAACTTGTAATCAATCTATACCATAAACAAGTGAATCCAACCATGTATCAAGTATATACCAATCATGTGGCAACTAATCATCAACAATGACTCATCAATATGTACCAACATCATCAACTATACACCTCATGTATGTGCCAACTCATCAACTGCTTGTCTCAACCATGACTAGTTTTGGATTAGTCAACAACACCAACTTAAAATAATCATAACTTTGTACCTGTAATGAATAAATATCTAAAACTGATACAGAATGTTCCTTAGTTTTTTTAATGCAATTCCTCCAGGTGGCACTACTTGGAACCTCTCAAAAAAGGAGTTATAGCAAAAATGGCATACCTTGCTGAATTTTGGATTATTCTAGGGAGTGACCTTGTAGAGTGTGTTGTTGCAAGATTGGTTGTTGTCATTGATGTCAACCCTAGTCATGGATTTTGGACCACAAGATTGATGAAGGTATTTGGACATGAAGGAAAATGCACATCCAGATACAACACCCATGGATGGATAGTATACATCATGTTGTTTCCGGTGGTATGTGGCACATCATGTGGATCCTCATGGTTGAAGAGAAATGAATTTTTGAAGATGACAAAGTGAATTGTACATGTAGGCCCTAAAGATAATTAAAGAAAAGAATTACAAAATAAAAAAGTGTGAGTCGGCCCTAATGTTAAAAGGAAGTGACATAAATGGTATAAATAAACATCATTATACATTCATTTTATAAAAGTCGAATTTCAGAGGGAAGAAGAAGTAAAACAAGGCTGGATTTCAAGGGAGGATGAAGTCTTTTGGTGATGTGTTCTAAGGTATGTTATTTTAAGTTCATCTTACCATTTTTTCTATAATTTTTTTTCTAGAATTATTCAGATGGTAAAATCGCTATGGTATTGAGAAGATATATCAAGGTACCTTTGGTAAAAAATTAAGCTCTTGATTCTCTACAATTATGGAGATACACTCTATGGAAGATAGAGTTTGTGACCAGTCCTGAAGCTAGTAAATAAACAAGTGTTCCGGGTAAAACAGGCATAACTTCTTCATACAGAATACAAATGAAGTGGGACCACTTCCATTGGAAAGAGTACGGACTTTAGTTTCTTTTGTGTGAGTTTTAGAATTGGTTGTTAAATATTGAGCGTGGGGCATGCTATACAAGTTGGGTCTTCTGAACAAACCAGAATTGAATAAAGTCTACCATTCGTTCTATAACCTCTTTTTGGGGAGGATTCAAGGAGTGAAAATTGGAGGAGTTTCAGAGAATACATTGAGTAATATTATCTACAGGATCAGAATACTCCAAGAATTGAAGAATTGCATAAATTGAAGAAGTCTCAAGAAGCATTATCAATGTAAGGTAGCTAGAGAGGTAGTGGGGGGGGGCAGAGGGCCCATAGTGATAATAGTGGAGGTCATTCAATGTAAGGTGGACTAGGTCCACTATATTATTAAATAAGGCCCACTATGGTAGTTATATATAATAAATTTAAGAGGACTTCTTAGAAGGTTCTACTTCTAGAAGATTCCTCCTCTAGAATGTTCTTAGGTGATGGTAGCACTATATAAAGGGGTTCAAGCAATGTAATGGGATTTGAAGAGAAGTATTGTATTTGGAGCGGTAACTCAATAGGAGGATGCCCCCTTGAAGAGGCAAGTGAATAGGAGAGGATCCCTTCCATAATAGGATCCATTGTATGGTGTTGCCCTACCCTAAGGGTTTGATAGTAATAAAGAAGATTTTGGATATTGTTCTTGTATATCTTTTGTGGTGTTTTTGTAATCAGTCTTTTGTTCTTAACAAGTGGTATCAGAGCAAATTTTGTTAATAAAACTTGTTAAGAACCTGAATAGATCTACAAATATAATCACCACAAATACTGAATACAAAAGCACCACAATAGATATAGAAGAACAATATAGAAAAACACAAATTTATTATATCAAACCCTTGGGCTAGGGCAACACCATACAATGGATCCTATTATGGAAGGGATCCTCTCCTGTTCACTTGCCCATTCGAGGGGGCATCCTCCTATTGAGATACCACTCCAAATACACTAATTCTCTTCATGTCTCATTACATTGCTTGAACCCCTTTATATAGTGCTACCATCACCTAAGAACATTATAGAGGAGGAATATTCTAGAAGTAGAACCTTCTAAGAATTCCTCTTACATTTATTATATCTAATTACCCATTTATTATATCTAACTACCATAGTGGGCCTTATTTAATAATATAGTGGACCTAGTCCACCTTACATTGAATGACCTCCACTATTATCACTATGTTCCCTCTGGGCCCCCCCACTACCTCTCTAGCTACCTTACATTCCATCCCCCTTATGAAAGCGTTGTCCTCAATGCTTGATGTACAACCATATATCAGGGTCCCATGGATAATTGTGGACCATAATGCTGAAGAAGACTGGGGAACCAAGGTCCCATGTAGAAAGGAAATCCACCATGTTGATGTAGTCCAACCACCATTGTAAGCCAGGGTCCCATGTCCAAGTGTTCATGTGAACTCCCCATGGAATATTTTGGAACCCAATAACCAACTCAAAATGATGCTCCAAATACTGACACCTGTCATGTGGATCCAAATAAGAATATCCATCCACATAGTGGAAAAGGGTCGTAGCAGAATCTGGAAGGAAT
>ML796700.1:112468-129541 GCA_009831015.1 Picea engelmannii | reverse complement strand
AGATCCTTCTAGAAGCGAAAGCTTCTATTAGGTCTTCTTACATCCGCCTTATTCTATTTTATTGAAAGGTCTTATTAATATTGACCTTTATTACATCCGAATACATTGATCTACCTATGTGCGGGTTAGGACCTTAACAATTAGTTTCTCTCACCTCCACATGTGTGACTCAGTTAACTGATGATTGCACGAACTACTTAACTAGGCTAGGTGGAATATTACTTATGTTTCTATCAGTGAGTGTATAGATCTCTCTAGATCACTACTATGGCACATTCACTTAGCCATGTAGAGTATATCATGTGTATTATTCATTTTACTCATTCAATAATACAATTAATTCTTTCTCTCAAACTTGTCTCTCTTTATCTTTTCTCTATCACAAGCTTTGTGTGATTTTTCTACTAGATATGTTCTCTATGATAAGTTTCCACGAAACTTCACAATGGGTTGTTTCAAATATTTTAATACCCCTAGGATGAACCCCAAATTGTACATATAAAAGTAAATGTACTTTACATATAATTTGGTGAGATGAAGGAACAAGATCTTTGGTTTGGTGCAACGTGCATTGAGTTAGTGCACGTGAATCCTGTACCAAAAGAGTGCATGCAGCTTAAAGGGATTATAGCACACATTTTAATATATATAGCATGCATTTGTGTAAGTGCACAGGAATGGTGCACTAAAAGAGGAACAACTTGAAGTATACAGTGTGCACCAGTATAAGCATGCAATAATGGCACACATTCCAAGATCCAATGCACACCGGCTTGGTGCATGAATTTGCAGGCCAAAGATCCTTTTTGGTGTATATGTCATGATGTAACGTGCACCTGTGTAAGTGTGCAAGGGTAGCACACTAAAATAAGAGTGTGCACATCCCAGAAGTTTTGTGTGCACTAGTTTAGTGTGTTGTCTTTATTTTTTTGAGTTTGGTGAGCTTGGATGCAAAAAGATCAGTACTCCTGTACTAAGAATGTAAATATAATCACATGAAAATATAATGAAAATACATCACTACGACAGACCATCCACATAAAAGAGTATGCGGGGATAACTCCACTAGTTGAGGTTAAGGGGGCTTAAACCCAAAAAGAATATTATATTAATATTTCTTAAATTATAAAGTATGGATATTATTTATCCTAAGTCTGAGGGAGAGGGACGTGTGGACTGAACACGGTTCTCAACATGACAAGTGTCATGTTGGCAACATGCATCCAAATAGTTTGGACTTACTACCTTTTTTCTATGATTCAATGATCATGGGAGGGAGGATGGAGTGTGACCTATACCCGACCGTTACCATCATTGAACCTTGTTGTTACTCAATATTTTGTTTATTACTATCACATATACCTATACATTTCTTAGCTTGGATATCTAGACTGAAGAGGCGGGTTATTAGTGTTAGGATCTGATCCTAACCCCTCTCCATGGATCATTAGTTAGTAGGATGTTTTCTATTTAATAAAGGTCGACATTAGTTAATAAGGCCTAATAAATAGAGAAGAATAATTCAATGTAAGAAGACCTAATAGAAGCTTCCGCTTCTAGAAAGATCTTCCTCTAGAAGTTTCCTTAGAAGGTAGAATTAGTATAAATAAAAGTAGGAGGCATTGGATATTTTGTCTTGGAGATTATTGTAATAGATCTCTACTCTGATGGAGGTTTCCCCCTTGAAGAGGCAAGTGAACATTTCTATCATAATAAATTTTCTCTTCCTGGTTATTATGCTGGTGTTATTTTGGTGTTCTTCAGGTATTTTTCTAGATATATAATTATTATTTTTTCATTTCTTGCTAGATATTTTTTGTTCTGCATAATATATTGTATCAAGAATATTTCAAGTGGTATCAGATCTCTTTCCAGGGAAAGACTTGTGGGATAAAAAATTTCAGGGTAGAGATGTATTTTGGCTTCTTTAAGCTACAGAGATATGTCATTATGTGCATAAACTCACAGTCGAGGAGAGATAAACATAGGAAATACAAGTGGTTCTTAAGCACACATCTATTGGCCACCCTTGTAACCCATGTTTGGTACCCATTATAAAACACCTATATACAGATCGACCTAGGCATCTTGAAGCCCTCTGTAAATAAATCGATCAATCACCTAATTGCTATAGTGTCACCGAGAACAACACTCAGGAAGTGAGTCTCTAGTACCTGGGTAGTCGGGTAGTACGGATAAGGGTACAGTTTAGCCTCCTTAGTTGTTTCCCTGAGATATTGGGTTGAGTACTATTGTTGGACCCTGAATGTATATAAGAGAGATATAGCACAGGGAAAAATTGTAGATTCCCTACAAACCCTAATCCATAGGAACATAGCAGAAAAAGAAAAGCCAAAATCTATTGCAGTGCAACCTTGCCATCTACATTGGGGTTGGGAAATTAGTACATCTTTTTTCCTCTTAATAATTTGGGAATTCTGCCTTTGCAGTATTATTTAGTTCAGAGTATTACTCCACAGGAGTAAAAACAAAGTTTGGGCCTATCAACACCCTTATTTGTGACCTATCCCATTGCACTCATCTCTTCATTCTGATTGCAGTGGTACCCTTCAATTTTAATCCTTTTTTTTCTAGCGGATCCAACCCCCTTTAGGATTCCTTTCTTGGGACCTATCCCATTGGATTCCTCTCTTTGTATTGATCACCCAAGTACCTATCATTTTTAAGCCCATTTTTCCATCCCAAAACCTTCATTACTCCCTAATCCTTTACCATTCCTACCACTCACTCTCAGTCCCAAGAAAGCTTGGAGGATAAAGTGTCCCACCTGGAACAACACATTGAAAACAACATATATTCCCTCTGAAATGAATTTACCACAGCCCTTGAACAACAATTCAACAAATTGGTGTAACTCTTCAGGGGTAAGAATGTTGAGCCAACCCCAAAGGAAATTCAATCTTTTTATTATGAACATACTCAGTACTCCCACTCCCCTTGGGGTTCTCCACCTTCTTGGACTAAGGTTCCCAAAGTTGACATGCATAAATTTGATGCTTCCAACCCAGTTGGGTGGGTTTATCAAATGGAACAATATGTATCCCTTCATGATATTAGATATGATGAGACCAAACTCCATGTAGGGGTTTTGTACTTGGATCAATAATGCTGGAAATGGTGGCAATGGAATAAGAAGTGTTATCTAGGACCTCCCAATTGGAACACGTTCTCCAAATTATTTTGTGCCTGTTTTGATAGAGAATCACAATTTTTTGGACGACTCACTAAATTGTACCAAAATGGATCTGTCATAGAAGTCATCACAAAATTTGAATAGTTAGCTATCCATATCGAGGGATTATCTGATGACTTTTACCTAGAATGTTTTATTAGTGATTTAATAGAAGCTATCAAGGCTCATGTGAACATGCATCATCCTACTACCTGGTTCCAGGCATGTCAATTAGCCAAGGAAGAAGAGACCATCCTCTAGGTTCCATCCCTGAAGGCTTCATTTACCAACTGTCCTTGCCTAGGGATACCCCTGCTCTGAACCAAACTTTGAAGTTCCAAAAGGTCTCTCCAGTTGAAATGGTGGAATGTTGCAAGCAAGGCCTTTGCTACTATTGTGATTAAAGGTATGCACCACAGCATAAATGTAGAGAACAAAATTTATTTCATATTGACGCCTCATTTTCCTCTTCCTATGATGACATCCCATCAGATGAGGTTTTAGACCAAGAGGTGGCTCATCCAAGTGATCCTATCGAATATCCATTTGTCATGCCGATGGAATCCATGGAACTGTTCATCTCGATTCATGCACTTTTAGGTATTTCAGCCCCACAAACATTGAATATCAATGGATACATTAAACATAGGCCAGTTGTGGTGTTGATTGACAGCGGTAGCACCCATACTTTTATTCATCATAGGCTCGCTAATGAGATCCATTTATTTGTCCACCCTATTTCTAATTTTCAAAACCTCATCACTAATGGTGGTACTATGAAGTTTGGGAGATATTGTGAGAATGTCAAATTCCAAATGGGTGATTACCATATAAAATCCCACATGTTATCTATTTCCATGGGTGGTTTTGATATTGTATTAGGCATGGAATGGCTTCGTACTCTAGGGCTGATCACAATGGATTATCAAGAATTATATATGAGCTTCACCCAAGAATCTCACCCCTATACTCTCATGGGTCTCCAAGTGGGCTCTCTTGAAATCATCATCTCTCACACGATGGAAAAAATATTGAATAAAGGCCACCATGGTGTGATTTCTCATTTTAATTCCATCTAGGTCATTGAATAGGAATATCAAGTAGTTCCTCCTAACCTGCAAATCATATTGGAAAAGTACCCCAAGATCTTTGAGATTCCTATAGCCTTACCTCCTTCCAGGGGTGAGCATGATCATAGCATCCCTCTCCTGTCGAGAATTCAACCCTCCAATGTATGTCCCTACATATATCCATTTTCTTAGAAAAATGAAATAGAAAATATGATACTTGAATTAATGGCAGCGAAGGTAATTCTCCCTAGTACTATCCCATATTCTTCACCAGTGGTGATGGTTTTAAATAAATAAGGTACTTGGCACATGTGCCCTGATTTTCGTGCCTTGAATAAACTGACCATCAAAGATAAATTTCCCATTCATTTCATTGATGATTTGATGGATGAACTGCAAGGTGCCTATGTACTCACCAAATTATACCTTCAATCTATTTATCACCAAATATGGATGAAGGAAGTAGATATTATGAAGACTTCTTTCAGAACTCATGAGGGACATTATGAATTATTGTTCATGACTTTTATCCTTTGCAATGCTCCATCCACCTTCCAAAGTCTCATGGATAAATATTGAAACCTTACCTTTGGAAGTTTGTCCTGGTTTTCTTTGACAACATTCTCATTTATAGCCGCACATAGGATAGCCATCTTCTTCATGTGGACAAATTTCTTCACTTGCTGCAGTAAAACCAATTGTTTTTCAAAAATACCAAATGTTCATTTGAAGCCAACAAAGTGGAATACTTGGGGCACATTGTCAGTAGATATGGGGTAAAAGTGAACCCTAGAAATATACAATCTATGCAAGAATGGTCGCAACCAACTACCTTAAAGCGCCTAAGGGTTTTTCTAGGTCTCATAGGATATTACAGGAAATTTTTCAACCATTATGGAAAAATTGTTAATCCCTTGACTGACCTCATTAAGAAGAATGCATTTCATTGCATACCTACTACTGAGCAAGCCTTCGCAGAGTTAAAGTAGGCCATGTGTACTACCCCTATCCTAGCAGCTCCTGACTTCAACAAAACCTTTTTGGTGGAATTGGATGCTTCAGGCACGGGTATAGGTGCAGTGCTCACCCAAGATGGTCGACCCTTGGAATTTACTATACAAGTGTTGAGTGGTCACAATCTGGGTCGATCTACATATGAAAAATAAATGATGGCCATTCTCCATGAGGTGCACACCTGGAAACCATATCTCTTGGGACATAATTTTCATATCAAAACATATCACCATAGCTTGAAATATTTTTTGGAGCAGCGACTATCATCCCAAGAAAAAAATAAGTGGCTGACAAAAATGTTTGGTTATGATTATGAAATTATACACAAAAAGGGAAAAGATAACATAGTAGCAGATGCATTTTCAAGACAACATGAGGAGGAAAACCCCCTCTTTGTTTTATCTTTACCATGCCCTAATTGGATTGAAGAAGTGCTCCAAGACTGGCTAACACACCAGACTACCTCCAAATTAATTCGATGTCTTCAAGATGACCTTAATCCTAGCATGGTATATACCCAGTAGGATAATATTCTCCGATATAAGGATCACCTGGTTCTCTCATCCTCCTTGGCACTCAAGACCAAGATCTTAAATGAGTTGCACTCCTCATCTATAGCAGGTCATTCGAGCTTCCAAAATACATATGCTTGTGCTCGTCATTATTTTTTTTGGACATGCATGAAGAAGGATATACTTAAATTTTTTACAGAATGTACGGTGTTCCAACGTAATAAAGGTGAAACATTCAAGTCTCCATGAGTCCTACAACCCTTACCCATTCCAGCTTCTATGTGGACAGAAATCTCCATGGATTTTATAGTGGGGATTCCTAAATTCAGAAACAAGTCTGTCATCATGGTGGTGGTTGATCGCCTCTCCAAGTATGCTCATTTTTTTCCCTTACCTCACCCTTTCACACCAAAACTAGTAGCACAAATCTTCCTTGATCATATTTTTAAGCTACATGGCATGCCCACCTCTATTTTCTCTAATCGTGACCCCAATTTCACCAACACATTTTGGCAAGAGTTGTTTAAATTGCAGGGAACCCAAATGAACATGAGCATAGCTTATCACCCCTAGTCTGATGGCCAAACGGAAGTAGTCAAAAAATGTTTGGAAACCTACTTACATTATTTTTCTTCAAACAAACAACACCAGTGGGTGTAGTGGTTTCTCTTGGTAGAATGGTGGTACAATACTTCCTATCATATGACCACTAAAATGACCCCATATGAAGCGTTGTATGGCCAAAGGCCACTGACATTTACTACCTATATTCCTGGAACATCCAAGATCCAATCTATTGATACAATGTTGTGAGGTCGTACAACCACTCTAACGGATTTCAAGGTTAACCTCCACATTGCCCAAAATCACATGAAGCAACAGGTCGACTAACATCGTTCAAAATGGGTTATTCAAGAAGGTGCTCAAGTGTTTTCAAGCTCCAACCTTACAAGAAAACATATCTCAAAGATTAGGGACATCACAAATTGGAACCTAAGTTTTATAGACCCTACCATTTTCTCAAGTGTATTGGCTCTATGGATTACAAATTGGCCCTTCCTGCTACTTCCAAGATACATTCGATGTTCCATGTTTATTGTATAAAGAAAGTAGTGGGAAAGAATTGTAGATTCCAAACCATCCTACAAGAATTAGATGAAGAAGGTTTCCTACGGCTCCAACCAAAAGAAGTTTTCAATAACTGTGAAATTCAGTTGCATGGATGCACTATCAAGGAAGTGTTGATCAAGTGGAAGGACACAACACCAGAGGAGGAGACTTAGGAACTAGTGTCCATACTTTAGCAGTTTCCACACTTGTAACCTTGAGGAAAAGGATGATTTTGATGGAGAGGGCATGTTAGGATCCAATCCTAACCCATATCCATGGGTCATTAGTTAGTAGGATATTTTTTCTATTTAATAAAGGTTGGCTTTATTTAATAAGGACTAATAAATAAAGAAGAATAAGTCATTGTAAGAAGACATAATAGAAGCTTCCACTTCTAGAAAGATCTTCCTCTAGAAGTTTTCTTGGAAGGTAGAATTAGTATAAATAAGAGTAGGAGGCATTAGATATTTTGTATTGGAGATTATTGCAATAGATATTTGCTTTGTTGGAGGTTTCTCCCTCGAAGAGGTAAGTGAACATTGTTATCATAATAAATTTTCTCTTCCTGGTGATTATTTTGGTGTTATTTTGTTGTTCTTCGGATATTTTTATGGATATATCATTATTATTCTGTCATTTATTTCTAGATATTTTTTGTTATGCATAATATATTGTATCAAGAATATTGTAGTGAGGCATGTAGGACTTTTCATTCTCTCCAAGTGAGAGAATTGTAGGGAATTATTTTCCTGAGGTGCTAAACTGCAGTGACAGGGCTCTTAGACTTTATTGGAGCAGGCTATTTTGGGGTACAGTCCAGAAAATGAGGCAAGTAGCTAAGGAATTTACCAAAGGAAGAAGCACTTGCCAGGAAATGAGGAGAAAATAGTGCACAAGAAGGAAAAGGAAGCAATGTGTCGGGAATTGAGGAAAATTAGCTTAGAGTCAAAGAAAGGAATGAAGACCAACCGAGAGAAGGAAGTTATTATGTGGACAAACTAGGGTTAGGGATTTTGTAGTCAATGTAATGGGTTTTTACCCACAGTTTTGTAAAAATATGATGTATGAGGTAGATAGAAGGTATTATTATGAGGGTAGTATCATTAACTTACATTAACATGTTGAGAATTCTTGATTCTTTTGGAGAAGCTTTGTTGAGTTGAGTTGCATTCATTAGTTTTGGTTGAGAGTTGTGGACCTCATTTGGAGCCAGTGTTAAGGGTTATGGATTGTAATTGATGGTTATTTCATAATATGGGAAGCTTGGTGTGACATTGGTCAGCGTGGCGGAGTATGATATACTTTGTATGTAATGTGTGTAGCGCCCTATTTTGATGAAGAATAATAGGAAGCATACAATCTTTGTGGACATATCCCAGGATGGGTGAACCACGGTAAAATCCTATGTTAATGTGTGGAATGTGTCTCTTGTATGTGCTTCAATGCTTATTATGATAAATGAATCTGTTAAATTTTATTTACAATGCGCAATAGAATAACTGTGATATTTTATGTATAATGAATGAATATGATGGTAGAATGGTAGATATGGTTATCTGCAATAAAAGAGAATCAATTATTTCATCCCCAAGAGCCCTATCCCTTCCATGAGTGCATACATTTGGGTCCTACAGTCACTCGTAATCCATCTCAGGTGAGATTGCACTGTGCACTCTATGTGCAATGTTTCCTTCTGGTTTACCAGAGGGGTCGATGGTTTCTAGGGTTTTGTTGGAGAACTAAGGTAGAACCCAAGTTATCCCATACATCCAACAAATATTTTTTTTTCCAACCGGAACCCAAAAGAACATCTTAGATGGGATCTAATGAGAAGTTCAGTGAATAAAATCTAGTGGTAGAAATGGATGTTTAGGCCATTGAATCCGACTAAGCCAAAAATTGAAAGATGGTTGGAATAAAAGTGGCTTGAGTTTATGCAGAAATGTAACAGAAGTTCCATGTATACATCGTGCCAATATTAACATAGGTATGTGTTTACTGATTTGCATGAATCATTTTTCTACTATTTCCCAGAGTTGTTACAAGAGTGGATATTAAGGTTGAAGGATACTCATCCCACCAATCGGATATTCACACGCGCAATGGATTTCTGGTTAGACAGTATTATTGTAGGGTTTATTACTGAGTTTGTAGTAGATACCGTGAAGTCATACACTACTGTAGAGAAGGAATTTTTCAAGGGATCAAGAGGGAGGTACATTATGTCACTTTACACATTGATCAAGATCATATTGCATGAAAAAGGAGTGATGAAAATGGAATCAGACAACTAAATCACTTTTCGCACATGGGAGAACTGGGGGAAGCACTAAGGAAGATATGAGATATGGAGAAGTCTCTGGATAGAATCCAGAAGAAGGAATAAATAGACCCAATCATGATGGATGAGGAACATACCAAGGAGATATTGAGTAGAGCGGGAATGAAGCATAGTGAACAACCCTACCAGTATAAGATCAATAGTAAGAAGAGGCTAGTATTCGAGCGAGAGGGATTGGCCAGGGATGAGGAAGAGGTAGAGGATCTCCATACGATGAGGAAGATTGAGAAAATATTGTGCGCCACATATGAGAGGAAAACATGAGGTCAAGGGTCAAGCGCAAAAGAAGGCTCTCCATTACATATCTGAATTATTGTGGAACCCACAACCCCATGTGCGACTAAGACATCTAAAGAAGAAAAATCGGTTAACCAACAAGTCATTAGTGGTAGAAGTATTTTTATAGGACGTGAGTACAGTGGAAATTCAAGTAGAATTATAAGTTTAGTAAGAATTATTCAGGTCTCTACACCACATGGAGGTGGTAGTACATCAAACTTCACAATGGTAGGAGTAGATATAACTATTAGGTTACTAGATTTTTGAGGAGAAGGGTCAGAGGACCCATAAAAGCATATGCTCATTTGTGACAAGATTTGGGAAGCTAAGAAGATTACAGATGAAGATACAAAAGTTATGCATTTAGAAATCACATTTAGAAACTGTGCATTAGAATGGTATATGGGTCTCGCAACAAATAATCTAACATGAGCACTTATTACTAATATGCAGCATAGACATGTATTTTTTAACTCTTTGTTGCCACACTTGAAGTATCCTTTGAGGCAACAAAAATTCCAGAGTCAGGCTAAGGCTCTACAAGCAACCTTACAATTAGAGGAAAATCAATAGAAGCGTATAGATCTAGTTGTCGAAGAGATGAGATCATATCTCAAAAACCTAACATTTCAATTGAATCAGAATAAGGGAAATTAAAAGAGGAAAGATGTCTAGTGCACATTTTGTAGAAAAGAATGTCATCATAAGAATGAGTGCCCAACCTTTGTAAAGTACTTGGGGACAGGAATGTTGAATCCTTTACCCTCAATAGGACCATGTTGTGAGATATGTAGAACACATGGACATGTTCCTTATCATTGTTCCATGATGCAGAAGTATGAAACATTACCAAAGACTACATTTTGTAATTTTTGCAAGTCATATGGACATGAAGACAAGAATTGCAGAACCTTGGAAATAATGAAGGAGAGGACATCATATACTTATAGGGTGTAGTATGAATTAATGACAGCACAACCTGCGCAGCAGCCGCAGTATAATAATGTGCAACAATTTACAATGCAACCACACTATAATAACGTGCAAAATTTTGGAGCCCCACCACAGTATAACAACACGCAGCAATACACAGCGCCATCACACTACAATAATGTGCAACTATAGTATAATCAGGCACCACATTACAATACATCTTGTGGAGATAATCAAGGTAACATAGGAGGCTTCAAAGGAGGAGGCCATGGAGGAAGATGATTTTGAGGAGGTAGAGGACCAGTAGTTTGTCACAACTGAAATAAACCTGGGCATTATGTAAGAGATTCTCCACAACAATGAACGACTTGTATGTATTTTCGTGCAGCAGACCATGAGAAAAAAGATTTTTCAACATTTTTGGTAAAGATACGGGACAAGAGGAAATAGAGCAATTAGAATGTCCAATGGATTGTTGTGGAAAACAAATAAGAGGATGGAAAGAAGATAAATGTAGTTACTAGAGGTGGAGCCAAGACAGGAGTAGATGCAACAAAGAAGGATCAGGATCAGTACCAGTGGATCAAGAAGAATACAACACTTGAATAGAACTTTATGTGCGCAAAGAGAAGGTGACATTCAAAGAGACTAGATAGGATATTTTAAAGGAGAATATTGCATCTACGTCAAGAAAAAAGCCAGGAGATGAGATATAAGTGTATGACATCCCTCCCTTATTTAATCGGACCAACAAAGAGTAGACTTCAGAGCAAGTAAGAAACTTAAGAAACTTTTTAGGGTCTTGTGTGAAGTTGTTGAATGATAGAAACTCTTTACAAGTATTACAAAATCTATTAGAAAAGTGTAATTTTGGGGAAGAAGGGATAAAGACAGTTAATCGCGTTCGGAAGAAGAGAAGAACAAGTAGGGAATTCAGGTTCAATGAAAACATTGGAGATTTTAACATGGGGGATATCATATTAGACTTAGGGTCTAAAGAAAATGTTCTTCCAAATAAGACATGGGAAGATATGGGGGAACCTACATTGGGGTATTCACCTATTCAGTTGAAGCTAGAAAATTAGCATAGAGTGGTGCCAATTGGTATATTGAAGGGGATACTATTAGATCTAGATGGTGTGCGCACCATGGTAGACTTTGAAGTCATTGACATAGTGGATAACACTTCACCCTATCCATCATTGTTGGGTCTAGATTGGAATTTTCATAACCAAGCTATTATCAATTTGAAGACCAAGAAGATGATCTTTGAATTAGGAGAATACGGAGTTATTGCACCATTAGATCCATCAGAAAGAGGAAGGTATGTGGAATATACAATAGAAAATTTTATTACAGAAGACATAAATCAACTCTATAGTACTATTGCGCATGAAGAGGATTACATCAGCCCAACTGCAGATGGAATGTTGAGTTGGAGGAGTATTAGTTCTTGTGCTTTAGACTATAACACAGGACTGGAAAACTGGCAACATCGATTACATGAATTATCTACCAAAAGATGTGCTAGAATGACGTGTGCACTAAAATGGGTTGGTACAGAGGTAAGAGAAACTCCTACTTTTTATGGTCAAAATAATTTAGAAGAATTTTTAATGAAGTTTGAGGTAGAATTTTTGGAGAATCAGAGATCGCCAACAATAGACATTTCCTTGAAAGCAATGCCTGCACAATTGTGGGGAACTCATAAGGAGAATATCAATAACTGGTTTCAATGTAAGCATGGATGATTTTAAGGATGGAAATTTGTATTAAAATGTAGAAACATGGGATAATCTTACTACTCCTTAATATGCAAAATGTAAAATGTTGGCGATAGTTTTGTAAAAATATTCAAATTTCTAAGGATTTTGTATACTTTCTATAAAGTTTTGGTGATTTTTAAGGTAAAATAATTTTATTCTTTGGAATTTGGGCGAATCATTTTTAGAAAAAATAGAAATTGGTGAATTTTTTTTTGGGAAAAACTATGGAAAATTATCCCATTTGCGAAATTTAGCCCCTAAAATCATCTATGAATGTAAGAGGTTGTTGCGCATTAGATTTGGTGTAGAGCGGAAGAACATATATTTGGAGAAGTGTGATGGGATTGGAAAACCCAGAGAACACATAGATCGGTGCATGGTTTAGTAGATATTAGTACCACTAGAGGAATGGCCACATCACTTTATTCACACATTAGAAGGCATTCCAAGGAATTGGTACACAAAATTAGAATAGCACAGGGAAACTGCAAATTGGGAGGAAATGCAGCATAATTTTGTTATTACTTTTTCCTTTGAGCATGAGAGGAAAGAAATATATACAACACTGAAGGTAATAAGAGACAGGATATTTTAAGAACCTGAATTTGAAATAGTCACAGCATATCAGAATCAGACTAGGCAGATAGTCGGATAGTTACTACATTGTCATCATGTCGCGGAAGAAGAAGATCCAATAGAAGAAAACCTATGCAATATCCAAATCCTAGAAATTGAGGGAGAAACAGAAGTAGAAGGGCCACAATTAGAATCAAAATATTGTCTTACACCTTTGAATATAAATAAGATAAATATTAGCACAGCAGAAATCCCAAAGATGGAAAGTATTGGTGATTATTGGGACAACCAGACAGTGGAGAGCATAACAGATTTATTGCATGAATATAGTGAATTGTTCCCAGTAACATTTTTAGAGATGAAGGGGCTAGCAAGAGATCTTGGAGAGATGAAGATCCCTTTGAAACCAAGTTCCATACCAATAAGACAGAGGCCTTATAGGTTGAATCCAGTGTATAAGAAAAAAGTGAAGGAAGAAATTGACAAGATGTTAGAAATTGGTGGCATAGAACCTATGGAAGAATCCGAATGGATTAGTCCTATGGTAGTACAGGAAAAGAAACAAGGGGGAATCAAGATCTGTGTATATTTGAGTAAATTTAATGATGCTTTTTTGCAGGATCCTTTCCCTACCCCATTTACAGATGAAGTGTTGGAGAATGTAGGAGGGAAAGAAGCCTATTCATTTACAGATGGATTTCCAGGATATCATTAGATTATGATAGCACCAGAAGAAAGACACGAGACCACATTTTCTACATAATGGGGATTGTTTCAGTATATAGTGATGTCGTTTGGATTGAAGAATGCACCTGCAATTTTTTCAAGAGTAGTAGTAGCATATTTTAAGGATTTCATACATAAGTTTTTAGAAGTTTATTTGGATGATTGGACAATGTTTAGTTTATTGAAGGATCATGTTGAAGTGTTAATATTGATGTTAGATGGGTGTAGACAGTGTCATATGTCATTGAACATTAAGAAATGTATTTTCATCACACCTTTTGGGATTTTTTTAGGACATGTGGTGTGTAAACAGGGTCTACTGGTTGATCCTACCAAAATTGTTCTCATGGTTAATTTACCACCACCTATGTTAGTGCAACAGTTGAAGAGTACACTTGGTCATAAAGGATATTATAGGAAATTAATAAGGGGATATGCACAGATTATTTTTCCAATGGAGAAATTGTTGAAGAAGAATACTAAATATCAGTGGAATGAGGAGTGCCATCAAATTTTGGACATTTTGAAGGAGAAGATGGTGACTACGCCGATTTCAGTATTTCCATATTGGTCAAAATAATTTCATGTGCATGTTGATGCATCATCAATAGCACTTGGAGCAGTATTGACACAGCCAAGAGAAGGTGATATAGATCACCCTATAGCATTTGCAAGAAGGAAGTTGTCATATTCAGAACAAAACTACAACAAAATAGAAAGATAAGGTCTAGCCATGGTATATGCATTACATAAATTCATACATTACTTGTTAGGCCAGCACTTTAAGATGTTTACATATCATTATGCTCTTATATATCTGGTTAATAAGCCAGTGTCGAGGGGATATGCAGATGGTTACTATTGTTTCATTGGTTTGACTTTGAAGTTGTGGTGAAGCCTAGAGGATTGAATGCAAGGCTAGATCATCAGTCAAGAATTACTAATGGACAAGAACTAAGAATTTTGGAGGACAAGTTCCCTGATGCACAACTTTTTTCAGTACAAATTGGTGATGAATATTTTGATGACATTATTGTGTTTTTTAGTACAGTATTTTCCCCAAAAGAGTTTAATACTGTGCAGAAGAAAATTTTGGTGGTTAGAGTTAGAGAATATCAATTGATTGCAAGACATTTATACAAACTTGGTGCAGACAACATTTTGAGAAGATGTGTGATGGAGCATGAACATCCCATAATTTTGGTAGAAGCACATGAAGGCATATTTGGAGTACATTCTACAGGGAAAGCTATTGCATAGAAGGTATTGCACGTAGGATTATGGTGGCCAATAGTTCACAAGGATGCAAAGGAGTACTGTTAGAATTTTGATGTATGTCATAGGATTGGAAAGCCATCCAGGAGGGATGAGATTCCATTGAGACCTCAGGTTACTTTGCAAGTATTTGATAAGTGGGAAGTATATTTTGTAGGACCAATTAATCCACCAGCCAAAATATCAGGAGTGAGATATATTATTACAACAATAGAATACTTAACCAGATGGGATGGGGTAGAAGCAGTGAAGGATTGCAGTGCAAAGACTGCAACATGCTTTCTATTTGAATAGGTAGTCACAAGATTTGGATTCCATAGAATCCTCATGAGTGATCAAGGGACTCATTTCATCAACAATACAATCCAGGAAATGCTTGAAGAATTTGAGATACATCATCAGAAGAGAACTCCTTATCACCCTCAAGATAATGGGATAGTGGAAACATTTAACAAGATATTGGAGAATGCCTTAACAAAGATTTGCAATGTAAATAGGGATGATTGGGATATCAAGGTACCAGAAGTGTTATGGATCTATAGAAATACATGCAAGAAGCTAACAGGGAAAACACCTTCCAGGTTGGTGTATGGACAAGAAGATGTAGTTCCCTTGGATTATTTGATACCTATTTTGTGCATTGCAGCTATTACAAACATGAAAGAAAGAGGCGCATCTCAACAAATATTGGCTCAACTTATGGAATTAGAAGAAGACATGATCATAGATGGTTTCCATCAAGAGGTATAGAAAGAAAAGGATAAATCTTTGCATGAAAGACATATTAAGAAAAATAAATTTAAGGAAGGATATTTGATTCTCCTCTATGACAATAAATACTTGTAGCACCTAGGGAAGCTCAAGATGCATTGGCTAGGGCCATATGAGTTACATTATTCCATAGATGGAGGTGTTGTGCAGTTGCAGGATTTAGCAGGCAAGTAAATTAAAGGTTTGGTGAATGGTAGTCCATTGAAACTGTATAGGGATAGTCGACCCATTAACCCTCGGTATTTGTAGCGCAAAAAATAGACCTATACATATTGTATATAGTAGGCGCTTAAAGAATAAAAAGAGAAGAAAAAAGTAGAAAAATGAGAAAAATCCAAAAAGAAGTAGGTATAGGGACAAGTGATAGATATATAGTTGGGAAATACAGTGTGCAGTAGAAGCTAGAAAGAGGTATGACAAAACCTGAAAACATTGTGCAACAGAACTAAACTTATCGTGCATTGGATAAATGTGACAGAATGAAAACGCAGTGCGATGAAACAGAAAGTGGTCATAAAAAGAAAAAGGAGGTAAACAGAAAAGTGGAGTACGACAGAGAATTTATGACAAGAAATATAAAATCGAGTAACTTGCAGGATAAGCCTCATTATGACTTGGAGAAAATGAGAGCTAAGGCGAGAAAGAAAAACAAACACATAGAGTGACCAGATATCCTCAGAGTTTCCAGTATCGATTCAAATCATTGTATTCAATAATTTGAAGCATGGCGCCACCGAAGGTTGGAGCACCCAGTAAAATGTCAAGAAGAACCTGTAGCAACACGAGATCGCTGCCAGAACAAGTACCAGAAGTGGAAAACCCTAGTGTACAAGAAGCAGTCATTGATGTAGAAGTGATTCCAACACCCATTAAATAACAAGAGCATGGAGTTGAGAATATGGACGTAGATCCAAGGACTGAAGCACAAAACCCTATACAATAGTTGGGTCTAGGAACACCGTAGAAAACAAATGGTGAAGATGATGAAAGAATAGAATCAGATGAACCTATGGTAGAATCCAAACCTTTCATAGAGACAGTACAACAAACAAAATCGCAAGTGCAAGTAGAATATGTTACAAGTGAACCAGAATCGGATGCAAAGGAAGAAGAAGAAGCTCATTAGGAGGCAGGTCCATCAACTACAAAAAAGAAGAGCAAGGGGAAATAGTTGGTGTAGAGGTCACTGTGAAAATAGGACAAATTCACAATAGTACTCTATGCATACCAGAAGGAGTGACAATCCTTCCCAACATTTTAGGATGCGTAGAAAAATTAAGGTATGCATATCATGGCGTAGCAAATAGAGACCAATTCCATGAATTTGAGTCGCATGTATACATGGAGAGTAAAGGGATAAGTGCATTGTAACATCCCGCTCTGGCGCACTGACAAACTTATTCTTTGAGGACACTTGCTCGCAAGTGATCTGGATTCTTATGATGATGAACCACTTAACCTTGATGATGATGCGTCATGATTGATGACAGGATGTTTTACTATTGCT
>ML796700.1:65836-81495 GCA_009831015.1 Picea engelmannii | reverse complement strand
TATATATATATACCATTTTAAATTTTGTTGAGAGATAAAGATTTGGATCTTGCTTTAAGCATGCTGCATAATCCTATATTATTCCATTGATATTTAAAGAAAAATCTTTTGAATAATTTACAGAGGAGTACCACCTCTATAAAGATTGATATTTTAAATTTTTTTGAGTGATAAAGATTTGGATCTTTCTTTAAGAATAACCCTATATTATTACATTGATATTTAAAGAAAAATCTTTTGAAGAATTTACAGAGGAGTACCACCTCTATAAAAATGCAGGGGGATTAATATCCTTGTGAGGTTGTCGGTTCGGTCTTAACAGATTCAAACATCAACATTTTTGGAGACCATATTGGGGAATCGAAGATAAAAGTTGGTTTTAGACCAAAAATATTATGACTCGGCCTCAACCTGATCAACCCCGGTTACAAGTTGGATTGGGAAATCAAAGAAGTATTTTACAGAAATTGTATGATCTTGTGCTAACAACAACACAAACTCGTGAAGAATTGGAAATATCCTAGAAAACTCATGTCCAAGAAGAATAAAGACGGATTCCAAGAAGACAAGCACAAAGAAGAAAAAATAGAAATTGAAACTGAAAGGATATAAGGGAGCGATAACCATAAATAAAAGTAAACAGTTTCATATTCTAAAAGTTAAAGAAGCTTCCTTTAAATAAAAAGATAAAGATGCAATCACAGGTGATAGAGATGAAAACTATGAAGAAATACATGAAGAAAGACGTGAAGAAATGTGTGAAAGGAACATAAATCCAAGAATAAGGGTTGGATATTTCCCTCTTAACCTTCAAGGAGAACAACATAAGATTCCACCTCTTCCACAAGGAACATTGCCAGTATTTTCATGGGATGGAGCAATATATCCCAAAAGACATATGGATTTATTTTTGGACATGTGTGATTTTCATCTAATCGAATATGATGATGTAATGGTGAGATTGTTTCTTCATACATTGACTGGTCAAGCATATGACTGGTATACATCCTTACCAACAAGATCAATTAGATCATTTGATGATCTTGGAATAATGTTTTTGAATATGTATTCTCCCCCTATGGCATACCATACTCTTCTCACACAATTTACTCAAATATGTCTGAGAAAGAATGAAAAAAAAATATTTTTTAATTTAAGATTTTTAAGACATTGAATAAAATTCTAGAGGAACAAAATCCAAACACTCTGGTAATACTCAGGTGTTATAACAATGTTATTCCTTCTAATGTAAATTTTGTTATCAGAACTTCTCCAATTGAAACTTTACGCTAAGCAATTGAAAAGGATACAGAAATGGAAGAGATTATGTTGGAAATAGGCGCTAACCCTGATATTATTCTTGGAAGAGTCTGGAGACAAATGGAAAATTTGGCCATTTCAAATCAATAAGATTCGTGTTCAAGAACAAATGAAGATCAGAAAACACGTCATACTAAAAATCAAGGAGTTGGAGGAGGTTTTCTCAATGAACTATCCCAAATGTAAAGAATGATCTTACTGCAGCATAAAAAATTAGATAGAGGATGGAGATAGCTCAGATGAATCAGACCATCCGACAAATGAAAAATGAAGTAACAAGATTGATGAGAAATGAAAATTGTATTCCTAATCCAAAAATTCTTGAGAAAAAGAAGAAATCAAATTCAAGAACAGAGGATTAGAGGCAATGGTACCACCAATGAATTCAGACAAAGGGCACCAAGAGCACCAAATCCAAATGTTGTAATATTAAAAGATGTTTTTGATGACCAATATTTTAATCAATAGGTTGATTACATTCAAGAATAAATTCTTGAATTTGTACAGACGGATGAATGAGAGTTATCCATGTATATATTTGAGGAAAATGAAGAAAACAATATCTCTCAAGATAATGTTGTGCAGACAAGAGCACAAGAAAATAAAATGTGGAAAAGGGAAAATAAAAAGAAAATGTGGACAAAGAAAGAGAAAAAGTGAGGCCAAGTGGAACATAATCCAGTAAGTAGCATATGGTTGTAAATCAATCAAAGAAGACTCCACAAAGGAAATACAATGTAGTAGATGATCTTTCAAAATTAAGAATAACTTTTCCATTCATGGAAGTTGTGAAAATTCCCCATTAGAGGAAAAATATTCTTAAATTTTTAGATGAAATGGAAGTTGTTCCATCAGGATCAAGGCAATAATAGAGTAATCTAAATAGAATGAAAGGTAAATTCCCACCTTTCTATCTTACAATAGAAAATCATGATGTTGTTCTTCATAATTGCATGGTTGATACAAGATCCACAAACAACATTATTCCATTATTAGTCATGGAAGCATTGGGAATGGGTTGTACAAAGTACTATGAAACTAGTGAAATCATTTATGCCATGGACTCGAGAAAATTTCTTGCATATGGAGAAATCAAATATTTCTATGCTTGGATAACTTATGCTCCACATATCACAAATGTAGTCACAATCACAGTTGTTGATATTCCTCCAGCCTATGGAGTAGTTCTCAGAAGAGATTGGTCTGCAATAACTGGGGGTTACATCATGAATGATGGGAATTGCATAATGTTACCAAATAAGGATGGAACAATGATGAGAGTTCCACGTGAACCAAGAAAAGGTTTCTCTTTCAAGAAAAAAGATAATGAATTGATGTAAGGCTATGTCGATGTCGGCATGGGGAATTATGCCATGTTGTACCAAGAACAGTATGATGTTTCAGAAATTAAGGAAGAAAATTATTTCAAAGAGTTTTAGAGAATGTTTTTTGATGGCACATGTTCTGGTACCGAGAGTGGTATTGGAATTGTATTTAAATAACCGAAGGAAAGTATACAACTGCATGCCATAATATCAAAATTCCATTGCACAAATAATGAGACGTTAATCCAAGGGATGATCTTAGCTTTGGAAATGAAAATCGAGCATCTAATTATAACTAGTGATTCTGAACTAACTGTAAATCATGTTACTCAAAAATACAAAATCAAGAAAGAAAGGTTAAAATTGTATGCTAAAAGAGTAAATGAACTATTGGAATCATTTAGTTCGTTTAATTTATCTTTCATCCCAAGAGAAACAAATCAAAAGGATGACTCTTTGGCAGTTGTTGCATCATTATTCAATCCAAATGATTTTCAAGACAAGAACACCTTTCAGGTAAAAAGAATTTCCAAGCCCTCAGTTCCTAATAACAAGGAATACCTTCAAGTATTCGAGAATGATGAAGAGTTGAATGATTTTTTTTCCAATTCAAGAGAAGTTGAAGAAACCATTCAATCAATTTCAAAAAATTGCATTAAATCTGAATCTTTGTTCTCTCAAGATGATCAGACAAAAAAACTAAAAGAAGAATAATTTGTACGAAAAACGTAGCAAAATGAAAAGATAAATATTGGCACTAAAAGTTCTTCTAAATATGTGAATCTTGGAATCAATTGTACACTAAATGAAGTTGATCAATATACTACTTTGTGTAGAGAGCAATTTGATGTGTTTTCATGGAGTTATGATGATCTTAAAGCATATGATGAAACAATTTTTCAGCATATCATACCTTTGAAAGAAGGTATCAAGCCATTCAAACAAAAATTAAGAATAATAAATCCAAAGCTAAAGCCTCTAGTTAAAATAGAACTTGAGAAGTTAAAAAAGGATGGGATAATTTTTCTAATTAGACATTCGGAATGGCTATCTAATCCAATGCTTGTATGGAAGAAAAGCAGAGAAATTCAATTATGTGTTGATTTTAGAGATCTAAATAAAGCTAGTATAAAAGATAACTATCATTTACCGAATATGGAAATGTTACTCCAAAAAGCAATTGGATCAGCTCTTATGTCTATGTTAGATGGATTGTCATGATACAATCAATTTCTTGTTGCAGAGGAAGACAGATTAAATACTGCATTCATCACACCATGGGAGACATATGTGTATGCTCGAATGCCATTTGGATTAAAAAATGTTGGAGAAACTTTTCAGAGGGCCATGGATCATGCTTTCAAAGACCTAATTGGAAAATTGGTGGCTGACTACCAAGATGATCTTATTGTATATTCCAAAATAAGAGAAAATCATATTGATCATTTAAGAGAAGATTTTGAAAGATGTAGGATATTTGGAATATCTTTAAATCCCAAGAAATGTTTGTTTGTTTTTTTCTGAAGGAAAATTATTGGGACATATAGTCAGAAAGGAGGGGATTTATATTGAACCTAAAAGAATAAAAGCAATTAATGAATTGAATCCTCCAAAATCAAAAAAGGGAGTCCAATCATTCTTTGGTAAAATTAATTTTGTGAGAATATTTGTACCATATTATGCAACAATAGTTAAACCAATAAATTTGTTTCTTAAAAAGGATCAAATATGTGAATGGACTGAAGATATTCAACGATCTTTCAATAACATCAAACATGCAATTTCAACTACTCCAATATTAAAAACCCAAATTTTAATAAATATTTTATCATATACTCTTTTGCCTCAAAAGAACCAGAGGAGAAGAACTCTTGATAAGCTTCATGATTAAGACTATGCATGATTATGAATTGAAGTATTCATATATAGAAAATCAAGCACTTTCCTTAGTAAAGGAAGTAGCTCTTTTTGGGACTTACATTTTATCTTATCATGTTATAGCATATGTTTTTTCTTCTTTAGTAAGAATGCTCCTCAATCAACACTTAAGAGAAGGAAAATGGACTAATTGGCTTGCAAAAATCCAAGAGTATGATATTGAGATCAAACCACTACATGCAATTAAGGGATAGGGATTTTGTAAGCGTATTACTGGAAATGATTCGTTAAATGGGTGTGTATCATTCACAACAGGAGGATCTACATTAACTTCTAATTGGTATAAAGATATCATTTTTTATTTGAAATCGGGGAAATTTCCAAATGGCATGTCATGAAAATAAAGGAGGACTCAAAATGAAATCAACTCAATATGTACTCATTGCTCAATTTTTGTTTCACAGAAATTTTGACGGAATGTTGCTAAGATGTGTAGATCTAACAAAAGATAGAGAAATAATTAAAGAATTTCATGGAGTTTTTGGTGATCACTTTTCACCAACAACTAATACACATAAGATAATAAGGGTTGGTTATTATTGGCCAACAATTTTCAAAGATTCATATACAGAAATAAGAAAATGCAAATCTTTTCAGAAATTTTCGGGAAAAATGAAAAGGGTGGAAATGCCTTTACAACCTATATCAGTAGAAGAACCATTTTCAAAATGGGGACTTGATGTTGTTGGACCAATAAACCCAAAATCAAGTAAAGTTCATTTATATATGATTACTGCTACAGATTATTTCACAAAATGGAAAGAAGCAACAACATTAAAGAGGGCAGACTCAGAAGAACTTATAATATTCCTTAAGGATAATATTCTATCGAGATTTGGAATTCTAAAGAAATTTATTACATACAATGGATCAATTTTCATTGGATCAAAATTTACAATTTTTTGTGGAGAGTTTGGTATTTTAATGGGACAATCATCCAATTATTATTCTCAAGGAAATGGCTTGGTTGAGTCAACAAACAAAACTTTAGTTCAAATCCTCAAAAATACTTTTGATCAAAATCAGAAGAATTGGCATTTAAAATTAACAAATGCATTATGGATAAGTAGATTGACACTAATGGACAGCACTCGGACATACCCATATAATTCAGTGTATGGAAAAGAGGCAAGAATGCCAATCAATTTGGAAATAAATTCTCTAACATATGTTTTAAACATTGAGGATTTAGAAGAAGCCTCACCACTACATAAAAGGTACAATCAGCTCATCAGACTGGAGGAACAATGAAATGAAGCATTACATAAACTAAATCAAAGGAAACAAAGTTTCAAAAAATGTATTGATCAAACTGCAACAATGAAAAATTTTTAGAAAGGGGAATTAGTACTACTCTGGAATAAAACCAAAGAGAAACCCTCTATGCATACAAAGTTTGAGGCATTATGGATTGGGCCTTACATCATCGAAATGTTGGATTACTTAAAGGGGGGTGAATCAGTTATGAGCAATTTATACCACTTTTAACCATAATTTATATTCCTTTAACTTATTCAACCATGTTCATCAGTTCATCATCAATATATTAATGTATCATAAACATTAACATCCATCATTTCATAATAAACAATAATAAACACATCCACACAATACACAGTACACCAATATTTACGTGGAAACCCAATGTGGGAGAAAACCATGAAATTATTTTCTTATATGTCAAAGAATTACAGTCAACGAAGCACCAACTACTAATTCTCTAGCTCTAGCTAAAAGGAGGATCCAACCCCCTAGTTTCTCAAGCTCCAACCTGAAGGAAACTACAACTCCCTAAATTCTATGGCTCCAACTAGAAGGAGGCTACATTAACCCCCTGGGTTCTCTGGCTACAACCGAAAGGTGGATACAACCACCTAGTTCTCAAGCTCCAACCCAAAGGAATCTCCAACTATCTGATTCTCTGACACCAACCAGAAGGACTCTACAACCCCCTTTCCTTTCCCAGTCCAACCGCCCTGAAATATAAATGCCAAATGTAGACAACCTATCACTGTCACTGAATCAACCACTACCACTGTCACTCAGTCACTGTCAACTTGTACCAACAACTTGTAACAACCTATACCAATCAACCAATGCATCAACAATGCACCAACCCTGTACCTCAACGTGTACCATCAACAAGTGCATCAATGATGCACCAAACCTGTACTAATAAATTGTCATAACAACTTGTCCAAACAACCTGTCACAACAACATGTCTCGTCAATCTCATCAACCAAATAAGATCTACTCACAAAGATCAATCACAAAGACAACTCTCAACCATATGCACAATATCACCAAGATGTGAATCAACCAAGTCTACTCACAAACATCAAAAAGAAGTACCTTAATCAAGATGTGATTCTAAAAGCATACCAAGTCATATATGCCACATCATCCATAAACCATGTGCCAACAATACTACTAGAAAGTGCCTCTAACCATTTTCCAAGCATGTACCAATCATGTAAAAAAAATAGATCAAACTATGACTCATCAAGATGTACCAACATCACCATACCATGCACCTCATTTATGTGTCAACTCATCAAATTTATGTCCCAACATGTATCTCAACCACATACCAAAGACATATACCAATATAACCAACAATTGTCCTCTAGAAATACATCATAATATCCATGACCCAAATACCATAAACCCTTATATCAACAATACATCAAATCCTCATTGTTATGCAACCTCAATATGTACCAATAACTTCATCAACACACCTAAACCAAAAACTTTCAAACATGTACCAAGAAATACAAGATATGCCTCAACAACTAACCCAACAAAGTGTGTTAATGAAAAACAATAAATATACCAGAACTATACTTCTGTAAATATGTCTCATACAGTATGTACCATACAGCCAATAGTTCATCTAGGACAAATCATCAATCTCCCATAACCATATCTCACACAAGCACCAACATCCAACTACACATAAGCATATAACATACCTTTTGATCATGTAGATAGATATGTTGTACTTGACCTCTATCAACTTTCCTATAGCTTCCAAATCATTCGTGGCTACTAAAATTGCCACTTTCTGTAGCTACCTAAACCTGTGGCTATGGAACCACCCGTAGCTATTGAAACTACCACCTTTTGTAGCTACCGAAACATGTGGCTACAGAAACACCCGCGGATACAGAACTGTGGAATTTTTACAGCTATCAAAACTTCCACCTTCTCATACTTATGAAACTTCAGATATATCAATGAGTACCTACAATAATCCTTTCACAAAATAGATATTCAATATGTTCAATAGGTTCTAATGGGAGTCCCTTGCTCTCTTATTTATACTCTCCAAGTGGATTCCTTTAGGGTTTATCTTCTAATTGTTTTACCAAACTTCCCTCTTTTAGAGATAACCCACTTTCAACTACTTTACCACTTGCAATCACTTTATCCATAATTAGTAAACTCACCACTTCTTGTTGCAACTAATTTATTTTTAATTATTTTCTTATTGCAACAACTTTACCCGCGATTAACTCCTACTTACAACCAATTTGACTTGTAAACTTCTTCTAAGAGCTTCTAGAATAATTGACTTCTTTGACCTTCTAATGGCTTCTAGATAACTCATGAGGGTTCTCCAACTTCACTAAGCCATATCTCCTCAATCGTGAGGAACTACATGACGTACGACATATCATCGGAAATGGAACGACATGTACTCTCCATCTAGAATAGTCTCACCTGCAAATTCATTGATATTCATTACATTATTCCTCAAAAAAAACTCAGGTTACTTAACCACACATTTGGGGATACCAGAATGTGCTACTGGACATACTCAAGGGTTGATATCAATCTCTAAGAGTTGAGATCAATCTACAATATCACTCTCCAAGGGTTGACATCAATGACAACCAACTATCCAAGCTAACTATCTATCTGTTGGCAAATGTTTAATAGGAAGCGTATGATTTTCATTGATGGAAAGTACAGTAGAAAAGATGGTAGCAAACATGCAAAGGATTGTAGGTAGGTCATTGATGACAAGATCAGAGTAAGCATCGATGAAAAACAGGAACAAAGTAAGCTCAGGAGTGATTAGCACAGAGTCAATCGCAGTGTCTAAGCTCGGGAGGAGAAGCGTCATTGATCATTGGATCCCATTTAAATTCCCTAAAGAAGGAGGACGTCAGATCAGATTGTAGACAAGAAGAATGCACAGAAGAGGAGGACAGATCTCAGGCGTCAGATCTGAGCATAAGTTCTGACCATCGTTAGATCAGGAAGAACCTGCATGTTCTTTAAAGTGCAAGATCGAAGCGGTGGTCCAACTCCATTTCGGAGTTTTGGCTATCGGGATTTCGGATATCGGGAAATGCAAATGTCAAAGGTTCTTTACAACATGAATCCTGAAATCATGAAATGCTAAATCCCAAAAAAGACACATCAGCAAACCATGTCAGCTAAGAACACATGGCACAACCAAGCAATGACAAGTGTCAAGCTGATTCGACATTTCAGGCACATGTAAGTCACGAATCAGAGTGACACATGGCAGTTATTCGACACGTGTCAATCCACGTGTGACGTCAGTAGGTTTACATCATTTCGGGGTTTTGCAAATCGCAACTTGGAGAGTCAAGAAACAATACCACAAGAATGTCGAAATTGCGATATGCGAAATCACAATAAGATCTTGATCGTTGATCCAAGAGGGACGCGTGGCAGAAGATCAGAGCATGTCAAAGACTCCATTTCAGGGTTTTGCAAATCACGATTTGGAGAGTCAAGAAACAATACCACAAGAATGCCGAAATCGCGAAATGATCTGAGCCGTCAGATCAAGGTGCGATCTGGACCGTCGAACCGACTCCATTTCATAGTTTTGCGGATCGAGAGTTGGAGATGTAAAAGAACATTCACCACAGGAATGTCGAAATCGTGATATGCAAAATTGTGATTTAACCACAGCCGTCAGATCAAGGTGTGATATGGACCGTTGATCCGACTCCATTTCGGAGTTTCACGAATCACGACTTAGAGAGGCAAGAAACATAACCATAGGAGTCCCAAAATGTCAAAACGTGAAATTGAGAAATACTTTAGGCATGTGGTCTCAGCCGGTGGTCACACCATCGAAGAGCTGAAGAGAAGAGTATGTGCAGACAAGCTCCTGTTCAGCGTTTCGGGGATCACGACTTGGAAAGTCAAAAAAATTCACAACGGGATTAACAAAAAGGTGAAATGTGAAATCGTGAAAATCATGTTATGAACAAGCGTTTGTTCATGGACATGTTCATATAAAGGAAGGAGCTAGTGCAAAAAAGCTTCGTTTCGAAGTTTCGGAGATCGCGACATGGACTGACGAGACACTTGGCCACAGGAAATCTGAAATGTCGAAATAAGAAATAAAGGCAAGTTTAATGAAGTTCATTCAATGGTGCAGATGAAACTGAAGCAGATCAGAGGGGTACTATTGCACAACACAGTGAAACTTCCAGAAACCAGTGATGAGTTCTACTAGAGGACTTGAAGACACTTCGATGTGACTGCCTGAGGAGCTGAAGAGTCTCAGTGGGAATCTTCCAATGGGATGAAGACTGGTCATAGGGGTGATTGATAGATGGAAGAGGGTTGGAGCCTATAGCTGAAATAGAGAGGGTGAGCTCGACTGTAACAGAGAAGACGAAGAGTCTCAACTGCCAAAGAGAAAAAAGAATCTCGGCATAACACCTAGTGATGATAGACGCATGGGTTGAATCACCAGAGGATCTGAAGAGTCTCCAGGCTTCTACCAGTGAATGAAGACTATTCTTAGAGGGGATTAATAGATGGATGAGCATTGAAGTTTGTAACTGAAACAGAAGGCACAATCTCGACTATGCCAGAGAAGACAAGGAGTCTCAACTGCCAGAGAGGCTGAGGAATCTCAGCAGAACACCCAGTGATGTTAGACGCATGGTGGGAACCACCAGAGAAGCTGAAGAGTTGAGATGATCAAGCAGAGCACTCGAGAGGTGGAGGATATCGGCGTGGTGTGAGTATGCAGAGGGATTACACGCATTGCATGCACAAGTAGCACAGAAGCTATAAGTACATGGTACAGAGAAGAGATGGGGTTGTTGTTGGAGTTGGAGTTTCTTTGGTTTCTTTTGTTGAAGGTGATTCATGCGAGAAGAAGGAGGAGAGTGTAGCAGCTAAATTGAATAGAAGAGGAACTATGCAGTGAATGGAGATGGTGCAAAGAGCATAAAAAGTAGAAGAACATACAACGCAAGTCATGTGTGCAGGAAGGTAGTGAGGCAGACAGAGCAACGAAATGCAGCAGAACAGTGAAGAGTCTGGTAAGCCATTGTTGAACATTATATCACTGTAATAAGTTTCAGTAGCAAAGATTCATATTTCAAGGTGGAAGGGAGGTGCTAGGGAGGATTGTTGTCCTCATAGTTTCAAGTGGGTTCTTGAACACGGGGAGTTGTAGCTTCCATCTGGTTGCAGCCAGAGAAACCAGGGTGGTAGGGTGGCGCAAGGGAGAACTCTTGTTCTCTGTTATACAGGTTGGTGCCTGTATCATTGGAAGTTGGTACTTCCATCTAGTTGGTGCTAGAGAAACCAGGGAGTTGGTGCTTCCTTCTAGTTGGTGCTAGAGAATCCAGGGAGTTGGTGCTTCCTTATAGTGGGTTCTAGAGAAAATAGACAGTAGGTGCTCTCAGCAAGTAGCAGCTTGCAAAACTAAGGTTGTAGCCTCATTATGAGTTGGTGCTCGTATGTATGATAATGTAAAGAATGTAACTATTACTTATCATATAAAGAAAAAGAGGTTTTTACCCTATATGGGTTTCCTCGGGAAATATCTGTCTCTATGTTTCTCATATATGTGACCGATGTTGAATGTGCCATTATTTATTTCACTGCATTATTGTGATCATCATTCAGTGTTTCTGCAAAGAGTTTAAAAGAAGCATAATTGTTTAAGCATGGTAACAACTAATTCACCCCTCCCTCCCCTTTCAAGTGTCTAACAATTGGTATCAAAGTCGGCCCCCTTTTATCTAAGGGTAGATCCTAGAGATTAAACATTACAAGCCATGAAGGGACTTCAGTCACTAGGCCTCCTCTATTTGATGGAACGAATTTTGCCTTCTGGAAGGTCAGAATGAGAACATACCTAATGGTCTTAGGAGCTGATGTCTGGGATGTAGTAGAGACTGGATACATAAATCCTGTTGTGCTAGCTTCCAAGGATGATAAGTTAGAATTTAGCTTTAATGCTAAGGGAATGAATTTTATCTTGAATGGACTTGCAAAAACCGAGTTTGTGAAGGTGATGCATCTTCAAACTACTACAGAAATGTGGGACAAACTCATTAACAGTTATGAAGGTAATGAGAAGTTGAAAGATCCCAATCTTCAAACCTACAGAGTATAGTTTGAAAAGCTATAGATGAAAGAAGATGAAACCTTTGGGAAGTATTTTCTGAGAGTTGAAGAACTAGTAAATGCAATGAAAGCACTTGGTGAAAAAATTGAGGAACCCTCTTTAGTTCAGAAAATTTTGAGATCTCTGCCAGATAGGTTCAACCCAAAGGTCTCAGCTATAGAAGAACTTAATGATATAAAGACTTTGTCTTTTGATCAACTTCTAAGAATGTTGACTGCATATGAAATGAGGATAGTTACAGATAAAACCACCTCTAGAGAAGAATCATTTAAAGCAAATAAGAATGAGGATTGTGAGCCTGATGAAATTGAAGAAAAATTCGTGAGAAGATTAAAGAAAGGATCAGGCAAGTACCAAGGTAAGTTTCCCTTCAAATGTTTCAACTGTGGTAAGATAGGTCATTTTACAAATAAATTTCCACACAAGAAACATGATCAAAACTCTGAAGATGAAGAGAAGAACAAATCAAGAAGATTTGATAAGAAGAAGAGTTTATGTGTAAACAATGATGACTCCTCAAAAGACATCGATAGTGACTCTTCCTGTGAAGATAAGGTAAATGACTTCATGTTGATGGCCAAAGAGGATTATGATAATGAAAGAATAGGCAGTGATGAGAATGATGAAGAAGTTGTGGTTGATATGGAAGGAGAATTGATCAGTGCATTGGAAGAGATTGATAGACTCATAATTAAGAACAGAAAGAAAAACCAATTGCTGATACAGTTCGAGAAAGACAGTAAAAATCCTGATGAAGACTTTGCCCTGCTAAAAGTGGAATTAGAAGAGGCAAAGAAAATCAAGGATATTCTAAAACATCAGTTATCAGAAAAGAGGGTAAGATCTGAAGCCCTAGAAGAAGAAGTAGTGAAAACTAGGAAAGAGATGGAGAAGTTTCAAGCCTTGTATCATCAGAATCTATCAAGTATCAAAGCCTCAAAATCATTAGACACCATTATGAATCAGCAAAGGAATCTGTTATCACTCCACGAAACCCTTTGTGGTTGTAGACCAAAGGTGGTTGGTAACTTCAAGTAAAAATGTTTTTGTATTTTGTGTAAATGGATCAATGGGATAACTCAATTCAAACATGGTACTCAGACAGTCAAGATGATAAAGAAATGAACCAGTGCTCTCATGGATTGATAATCAGTAGATAACTTTAAGTGGGCGAAGAACAAATTGCTCATAAACCAGTACACATGTAGGGTCTAATAAACAATGAAGAAGGTGTTTACTAAGCTATGAGCCAAACAATGAGATAACAGTCATTCAAGGCATGACAACTTAAGTAAAAATACAGAAATAAGGTGGAAAACTGATATCAAAAGAGAAAGAAAACTGTGATTTAGTATTAGCATCAATGGGCCTGTTACATATGACATTCCTGTATCCAAAAACTGACCCCCTCATTCATCTTCCTTCTGTAGCTTTATAGCTTAACAATTCAGTTATTAGATCCTAAAACTATGGATCTGAATTTCCAGAAATAGTAAACAAACAGTATTTACACAGAAATAGGAATAGATCCTCAAATAAGGTAAATCTTTATCTGTTGGCCCTCAAAATGTGGTTGAAATCTGATGATGTGTAGCTCAGCCTCCCGAGGCTCTCTGAAATTCGAATTATGTGATGTGGCTCCCAAAACCCTGAAATTCTGCCTCTTTTAAAGATGGTAAATGACATTTGTACAACTTTTCTTCTCTTCATTTTCCAAAAGTGGTTGATTAGATAGATTTGATAATTCATTAATAAAGCCTTAGAAGAGGTTTCAATTCATTCTCATGAAAAAATTTACGATCTGGGAAAAAACCATAACATTCTGGCCATGACAGGCTTCCAACAACTTATTTACCAAAAAATCCGCTCCTAAGCTGCTGAAAGGCGGCACTTTCAACAGCTAACTAGCAAAATTTTCGGTGAATTAGCTGGTGAAAAGAGCAGATTTTCAAAATCAAATTTATCGGTCATAGAAAATCCGTTTTTCATGCCTGAATAGTCGATCGACATCTAGAAAATCTAAGATTTTCAATGTTGTTTTCAAATCTTCATTTGGAGCTTGGAAAGGGATTGAAAAGTGCCCTGCAAGTTTAAGCATCATTCTTTCCATTTGCAATTCAAAACCCCAAACGGTTCTCCACACCAAACACTGTGATATGCTATTGGGTCGAGGTCTGCGTTGTCGAAAGCACTCGGGAGTTGGATTTATTTTTTAACATTTGAAACTTTAACACACCTTCGTGAACAATGTGAGATATGGAAGAAATGATCTTATTTGATGTTGTCAGCCCGGCAGTACAGCCTCTGTTCCTGAGTTGCTGAATTTGAAATTACCATTTCCGGCGCCATGAGTGTGAAGCATGCATCACTGAATAAGATCTGCATCCTAATCCTATTTTGACGTGAAAAACTGAGTCTCCATCATTACCCACTTTCATCAGCGCATGATTTGGATTTTCATGACATGGGATGATCGTATCATCATTTGCTTTTAGAAACATGGATAACACGCACGTGATTCCCGCTTTCTCCAGCCAACGGCCCGTGGAAAACGCCCCTTAGTTGTTGATACTTACCGCTTTCACCAGCGCATGATCTTGTGGAAAACCCCCTTTAGCTGTTGAAAGTATTCACTTTCATCAGCGCACGATCCTATAAGAACTGCTCCGTAGCTGTGGAAAGTCATGACTTTCGCCAGCGCACAACCCGCGACAATGCTTCTTTGGATATTTGAAAATTAACACTTTCACCAGCGCACGGACCTATGAGAGATGCTCCTTAGCTGTTGAAAGTCGCCACTTTCACCAGCTAACACTTATCTTTTAAACACACATTAGCTGTTGAAATCATTTTATGAAAATTTTAAGAGAAGACCTTTATGGGTCATCTTATTTCTAAGACAAAATTAAAAACCTAAGTCTTGCAGCTAGAAAAACTCAAAATCAATTTGAGAAAACTACCAATAGCCATGATATCCCCCACAAAATGCGACCATAGGGACGGGTTCATTTTGGGAGCTAACATTTGGCTCCAACAGGGATGGGCATCTCCCTGTGAGGTGACCAAGAACCTAGTAGTTTCAGTAGCCTTTAGCATTGGGCATGGAGTCATCTAGTCTGTGCAACTATTCTTCAGCAAACCTGTAGTCTGACTGTAGCTTGCATGTAACCTGTCTGTGACCTGTCCTTCTTATTCATGAAATCAACAACTGAAAAAGATCTCATTTTCTCGTATGGCAAGATTATTCCTCTGCCTACTCCTACACTAACCAGCTCTGCCATTTGTTAAGTGAATGCTTATTTCCATAGTAGCCATCCAAGCAATTTTAACACTGAAGAAATCTTGTCTTTATTACTGATCATCAAATGATGTTGAACATGCAACCACAGTGACAAGGAGATTTTCAGGAAATCATACTTACTCATAAACACTGGCAAGCTAAGAAAATCTAAAATTTTCAGGTTCTTTGAAAAGTATAGATCCATGAAAACTGCTACTGGATCCTCGAAAAGAAAATAAGAAACATGTTGCTCCTCGGGAAACAGATGCATGTCCATGGTAACCTCTTGCTCAGCCATATAAGAGGACTGATCATCTTCTTGTCCTTTTGAGATCAGTGATTGATCATCAATGATTGTAACTTCCTCTT
>ML796700.1:47208-65456 GCA_009831015.1 Picea engelmannii | reverse complement strand
TACATCATATGAATTTTGATCAACTGAAAACATGTAGTTGCCTATATAATTATCAGTTACCATAGGCTCTTCTTGATTTGCAAACTGGTCATGAAATTCAAACTCATACCTGACTCTGGAATACTCTACACATACTGAAAAATATGATTCTGAATCTGAAATATATTCACCCTCAGGCTGTTGATCCACATCTACTTCAAACTTACTGTTTTCTTCAGAACAGTCCTCAGCGGATGATGATAGAGCAATGTTTAAATGATAAGGATTATGATCAGCTAGGAACATGTAGTTTTCAATGCAATCATTGGTTATCATAGGCTCATTCTGATTTACAAACTGATCATAAACTTCATAGTCATACCTGTCTCTGGAATACTCTGCACATACTGAAGAATCTGATTCAGAATCTGAAATGTACTCACCTTCAGGTTGTTGTCCCTTATATGTTTCATACTTACTGTTTTCTTCAAAACAATCCTCAACGGATGATGATAGAGAACTGTCTCTAGAGTACTCTAAAACTATTGGAAAATTCAGATCCGAATCTATAAAGAGCTCACATACTCGTTGTTGTTCTAAAACTATTTCAAGCTCATAACTCTCATGCTCAGAATCTGAAGTATACTGACATTCTGCTTGCTCATGCACTTGTAAATTTTCCAAGAAATCTCGATTTCGGATCCTTCGAGAAAGATGAATGTTTTCCTTGACTTCTTGAGCATCTTCAAACAACTGGGTCAGGGATGAAGACTTCCGTTCGAGCAGAAGAAGGACAAGATCTGAATGAAGACCCATGATATAATATATCATGGCAGTTGTCTCTGTAGGCCTGACCTCCAAAGGCATGTCATGATAAGCACGGTAAAACCTTCTGTTGAAAACTGGTAGGGCTTCATCCTGCTCTCGTTTCAAAGCATAGAAATCAGCAAGATAGGAATCTAAAGATTTGTACTTGTCCCAATACTTCAGGAAAACATTAGAGAATTCGGTCCAAGAGCCAATTGAATCAGCTCTCAGACTTTTAAACCATGCAGTAGTATCTTTGATCAGAGACTTTGAAAACATTCTCATGATCACATCTTCATGTGCAATTGAAAAACAATCAGCAAAATCCAAAAAGGATTCCACGTGTCTCTCGGCTAAAGCTTGATTCTCTCCGGAAAAACAAGGAAGATATCCATAACAGTCAAGAGGATAAGAATGAAGGGGATGGGGCAATTTTAAAGGCCTAAACATTTTCATCCTAATCTTGACTTGAAAGGCAGTGGGCTGCTCATAAGGGATACAATGTTGATGAAAAGGTTTAGCAGTAGTAACAGCAGGTACTGAAGTTTGAGTATACTTGGAGTCAATTTCAATTTCGACAAAGTCATAAAAGTGATCAAATGCAAGAGGAATTGGAATACAGGACTCATTTTTAAGAGCAAGTTGTGATGAGGATATCAAATCAACATATATAGCACAGGGTTGTGGAGTCTTTGTTTCTTCTAAAGATGGATAGATGAAAACGGGATGGTAGTCTTTTGAATATACAAAACAGAAAATGATTCTCTTTACATGTAAAGGGAATAACATGAAAGAGTTAATAAAAAACAACAATAATTCATGAAGTAGACTGATAAACTGATATCTAGATTTAAAGTGTAGCCTCTTCATCTCTTGTTAAATGGATCCTCCCAGTGGAGTCTTATTCAATCTCAGATGGATCAGGGAAAGAACAAGCTTTTGCAAATCTTCCCTAACAGCTGGATTAGATTTCCTCACCTTTCACAAATGGTCCTTTAGGATACTCTTTTCAACAAGAAGACTAGTATGGATATAGATATTTTTATCTGTCTGTGAAGGATGGAAAAAGAGGAACAGTTCTCTCCTAAGGACAACTTGTAAGCCTTCTTTCCTTGGGTTATATACAATGTCAAACTCAGAAATCAAGTTTGTAATGTCAGAAACCAATGGAGGTTGTCACCCTTCAGGTTTTCTGTTTCAATTTCAGATTTCTGAAAACATGAAGATTCAGAAAAATAGGATTAACAGAAGATGGTCTAGATACAAATAATAAACAGTACCTCTTGAAATCCCTGAGGTATATAATCTGCAGATCTGAAAATATGTTTCTGTAAGGCTCGTCTCCTTCTGATGATCTTTTCTGGATCTGTCACAGGTCTTCAATGGAGTCGCCACTGAATTTGTTCTTCATGGAGTCGCCAGATAGATGATTACAACCAAAAGATGTCCATGCTTTGTCTATCATCAAAGCTGGATCTATGTCGTCTCCCAGGGAAGCTGAGCTTCAATCTCCTCTCCCCGGCAACGGCGCCATTTTGTTATCACTCCAAGAAACCCTTTGTGGTTGTAGACCAAAGGTGCTTGGTAACTTCAAGTAAAAATATTTTTGTATTTTGTGTAAATGGATCAATGGGATAACTCAATTCAAACATGGTACTCAGACAGTCAAGATGATAAACAAATGAACCAATGCTCTCATGGATTGATAATCAGTAGATAACTTTAAGTGGGCGAAGAACAAATTGCTCATAAACCAGTACACATGTAGGGTCTAATAAACAATGAAGAAGGTGTTTACTAAGCTATGATCCAAACAATGAGATAACAGTCATTCAAGGCATGCCAACTTAAGTAAAAATACAGAAAGAAGGTGGAAAACTGAAATCAAAAAAGAAAGAAAACTGTGATTTAGTATTAGCATCAATGGGCCTGTTACATATGACATTCCTGTATCCAAAAACTGACCCCCTCATTCATCTTCCTTCTGTAGATTTATAGCTTAACAATTCAGTTATTAGATCCTAAAACTATGGATCTGAATTTCCAGAAATAGTAAACAAACAGTATTTACAAAGAAATAGGAATACATCCTCAAATAAGGTAAATCTTTATCTGCTGGCCCTCAAAATGTGGTTGAAATCTGATGATGTGTAGCTCAGCCTCCCAAGGCTCTCTGAAATTCGAATTATGTGATGTGGCTCCCAAAACCCTGAAATTCTGCCTCTTTTAAAGATGGTAAATGACATTTGTACACCTTTTCTTCTCTTCATTTTCCAAAAGTGGTTGATTAGATAGATTTGATAATTCATTAATAAAGCCTTAGAAGAGGTTTCAATTCATTCTCATGAAAAAATTTATGATCTGGGAAAAACCCGTAACATTCTGGTTGTGACAGGATTTCAACAGCTTATTTACCGAAAAATCCACTCCTAAGCTGTTGAAAGGCGGCACTTTCAACAGCTAACTAGCAAAATTTTCGGCGAATTAGCTGGTGAAAAGAGCAGATTTTCAAAATCAAATTTATTGGTCATAGAAAATCCGTTTTTCATGCCTGAATAATCAATCGACATCTAGAGAATCTAAGCTTTCCAATGGTGTTTTCAAATATTCATTTGGATCTTGGGAAGGGATTGAAAAGTTCCCTGCAAGTTTAAGCATCATTCTTTCCATTTGCAATTCAAAACCCCAAACGGTTCTGCACACCAAACACTGTGATATGCTATTGGGCCGAGGTCTTGCGCTTTTGAAAGCACTCGGGAGTCGGCTCTATTTTTTAACATTTGAAACTTTAACAAACCTTCGTGAACAATGTGAGATATGGAAGCAATGATCTGATTTGATGTTGTCAGCCCGACAGTACAGCCTCTATTCCTGAGTTGCTGAATTCGAAATTACCATTTCCGATGCAATGAGTGTGCAGCATGCGTCACTGAATAAGATCTGCATCGTAATCCTATTTTGACGTGAAAAACTGAGTCTCCATAATTACCCACTTTCATCAGCGCATGATTTGGATTTACATGACGTGGGATGATCGTATCATCATTTGCTTTTAGAAACGTGGATAACACGCACATGATTCTCGCTTTCTCCAGCCAATGGCCCGTGGAAAACGCCCCTTAGTTGTTGATACTTACCACTTTCACCAGTGCATGATCTTGTGGAAAACCCCCTTTAGCTATTGAAAGTCTTCACTTTCATCAGCGCACGATCCTATAAGAACGGCTTTGTAGCTGTGGAAAGTCATGACTTTCGCCAGCGCACAACCCGCGACAATGCTTCTTTGGATATTTGAAAATTAACACTTTCACCAACGCACAGACCTATGAGAGATGCTCCTTAGTTGTTGAAAGTCGCCACTTTCACCAGCTAACACTCGTCTTTTAAACACACGTTAGCTGTTGAAATCATTTTATGAAAATTTTAAGAGAAGACCTTTATGGGTCATCTTATTTCTAAGACAAAATTAAAAACCTAAGTCTTGCAGCTAGAAAAACTCAAAATCAATTTGAGAAAACTACCAATAGCCATGCTATCCCCCACAAAATGCGACCATAGGGACGGGTTCATTTTGGGAGCTAACAGAATCCAAAGCTGAAAATTGGTTTGGGTTATGAAGAAGGATCAAGTAGTGTTCATCCAAGAAACAAAGAACCCATCAAGATTGTCAAAGCTATTGTCCATGTCAAATCTACAACCAATGACAACAACAAACTTGCAAAAACAAAGGAAGACAATCAGCCGCCCAGGACAAGTAAAGAAAAAGGTGCCAGGATTGAATCTGTAGAACAAAGAAATAATGCACTCCCTGCTCAAAGACATCATCAACATGGAAGAAATCGATTTTCTCAAAGAAGACAACCACTTTCCAGGTACAAAGAATTTTTCTATGGATATTGTTTCTACTGTTCTAGCTTTGGTCACAAAGCTGTAAATTGTTCCTTAAGACTTAGACATGAGAAATTAATATTTCAAAGGAATAAATATCTTCCACAACAAAGAATGATACAACTAAGTAACAAACCATCTCAGATTGCAAATTTCCAAATTAAGTCTAGAGACAAGCAACTGAGGAGGTCAAGAAATAATAAACAGTCAATGAGTAGGCAACACTGAAACAATAACTTTGACCTATTGAAAAATGAGATTGAATGCTATAACTGTCACAACTTTGGCCACAAAGATGCAAACTGCCATCTGAAGAATTACAAAGCAAATCCAAGGATAAAGTTCTTAGATAAAAAGGCCAACACATGAAAAATAAAAGATAGTGAAAAATGTGGTCAAGCACTTTCAACTCAAAAACAAAAGGCCTCTGGGAATATAAACAGTGGATGTTCCAAGCACGTGACTAGAGACAAGGATAAGCTATTGTCCATAAGTAAAAGCAAAACAGGAAATGTGATCCTTGAAAATGATGAACCAGACAAAATCAAGGATAGAGGGATGATGAGTTTGAGTAATGACAAAGGAGATGCCCAGTACGTTCTGCTTGTGGATGATCTGAAACATAATTTGCTCAGTACAAGTCAAAAATGTGACAGAGGCAGTGAAGAGGTGTTCACATCCAAAGAATGTAAGGTGAACATAAACTCGAGACAAGTGGTGAATAAAGGCATAAGGACAATTAATGATGTTGAAATTGAATCTTCCCCTGCAAGTAAAGAAGAAGATTTAGATACAATAAAAGCATGTTCAGTTAGCATTTTCCCCATGGATGAAGTAGGAGAAGAACCATGTCATAAGTTGGAAGCAGAAGTCTTGAAGGTTGAGAAGGAAAACACCCAAAGCAAGTTCTTAAACAAGTCCATGACCCTAGATAATATCTTGGATAGCCAGAGATCACCAAATGACAAATCCGATATTGGACTCAACAAGGTAGAAATCAATGCTCCTAAGAAACTTGATACAGGTCCTTCATTTGTGAGAAAGAAAAGCAAGTATGAGAGTGGGTGTAGAAGTTTTCTCTTGTGATTGAATACGAAAATAAAATCCCTAGATTGAATGCATCATGGAAGAAAAATGAAATTGCAGTAATATAGATTGATGAGATTCAATGGGGAGATCCAAGTGCTATTTAAAAAGTACAAGCTACAATTGCACAGTGTTTCAAGTAGGACAATGACATTCACAACAATAACATTCTGATGTACAAAATGATATACATGACATCCTGTTGACATAACAAGAGGAAAGACTTTGTCAAGGAAAGTTAACCTTTAGTAATAAAAGGGGAAAAGAGTCAGAAGCAGAGAGATAATAGTGACAGGGGGAGTCATCCACTCATGAGAAGAAAAGGTTGATGAAGGAGTTCGAGTAACAGAGGTGAGCAATTTTCAATATTCTACAAAGGATACAGCGGAAGCTGAGGATGAACAGGTCCAAGAATCAGAAAAAGAAAACTCTGGTTTGGATACAAACATCTGCAGGCCTCAAATAAGAGACTCCTTCCTGTTAGGGGGAGTTTGTGTTAGTATTAATATCTGATACCTCCTAAAATTATTGCCACAGCTCAAGGGGAGCATGTTCTCTTTGACATTGATGTCAAAGGGGGAGAAAAGAATCTAGGTGTCTTTGTTGCCATCAATGCCAAAGGGGGAGATTGTTGGCAAATGTTTAACAGGCAGCGTATGCTTGTCATTGATGGAAAGTACAGTAGCAAAGATGGTAGCAAACGTGCAAAGGATTGTAGGCAAGTCATTGATGACAAGATCAGAGTAAGCATTGATGAAAAAAAGGAACAAAGTAAGCTCAGGAGTAATTAGCGTAGAGTCGATAGCAGTTCCTAAGCTTGGAAGGAGAAGCGTCAGTGATCATTGGATCCCATTTAAATTCCCGAAAGAAGGAGGACCGTCAGATCAGATTGTAGACAAGAAGAACAAATAGAAGAGGAGGACAGATCTCAGGCGTTAGATCTGAGCATAAGTTCCGACCATCATTGGATCGCAAAGAACCTGCACGTTCTTTAAAGTGTAAGATCGAAGCGGTGGTCCAACTCCATTTCGTAGTTTTGGCTATCAAGATTTTGGATATTGGGAGATGGAAATGTCAAAGGTTCTTTACAAAATGAGTCTTGAAATCATGAAATGTTAAATCTCGAAACAGACACGTCATCAAACCACATCAGCTAAGAACACGTGGCACAACCAGGCAATGACAAGTGTCAAGATGATTCGACACTTCATGCACATGTAAGTCACGAATCAGAGTGACACATGGCAGTTATTCGACACGTGTCAATCCACGTGTGACATCAGTAGGTTTACATCACTTCGGGGTTTCGTGAATCGCAACTTGGAGAGTCAAGAAACAATACCACAGGAATGTCGAAATCGTGATATGTGAAATCACGACAAGATCTTGATCGTTGATCCAAGAGGGACAAGTGGCATAAGATCAGAGCATGCCAAAGTCTCCATTTCAGGGTTTCGTGAATCACAATTTGGAGAGTCAAGAAACAATACCATAGGAATGCCAAAATCACGAAATGATCTGAGCTGTCAGATCAAGGTGTGATATGGACCGTCGATCCGACTCCATTTCAGAGTTTCGCGAATCGGGAGTTGGAGATGTAAAAGAACATTCACCATAGGAATGTCGAAATCGCGATATGCGAAATCACAATTTAACCACAGCCGTCAGATCAAGGTGTGATCTAGACCATTGATCCAACTCCATTTTGGAGTTTCACGAATTGCGACTTACAGAGGCAAGAAACATAACCACAGGAGTTCCGAAATGTCGAAACGCGAAATTGCGAAATTATTTAGGCATGTGGTCTCAGCTGGTGGTCACACCATCGAAGAGTTGAAGAGAAGAGTATGTGCAAACAAGCTCTTGTTCGACGTTTCGGGGATCGCGACTTAGAAAGTCGAGAAACTTCACAACGAGATTAACAAAAAGGAGAAATGTGAAATCGTGAAAAGCACATTATGAACAAATGCTTAGTCATGGCCATGGTCATATAAAGGAAGGAGCTAGCACATAAAAGCTCTGTTTCGGAGTTTCGGAGATCGTGACATGGACTGACGAGGCACTTGACCACAGGAAAGTTGAAATGCCAAAATATGAAATAAAGGCAAGTTTAATGAAGTTCATTCAATGGTGCAGATGAAACTGAAGGAGATCGGAGGGATACTATTGCACGACACAGTGAAACTGCCAGAAACCAATGATGAGTTCTACTAGAGGACTCGAAGACACTTCGATGTGACTACTTGAGGAGCTGAAGAGTCTCAGTGGGAATCTTCCAATGGGATGAAGACTGGTCATAGGGGCGATTGATAGCTGGAAGAGGGTTGGAGCCTGTAGCTGAAACAGAGAGGGTGAGCTCGAATATAACAGAGAAGACGAAGAGTCTCAACTGCCAAAGAGAAAAATGAATCTCGGCATAACACCTAGTGATGATAGACACATGGGTTGAATCGCCAAAGGATATGAAGAGTCTCCAGGCTTCTACCACTGAATGAAGACTATTCTTAGAGGGGATTGACAGATGGATGAGCGTTGAAGTCTGTAACTAAAACAGAAGGCACAAGCTTGACTGTGCTAGAGAAGATGAGGAGTCTCAATTGCCAGAGAGGCTAAGGAATCTCAGCAGAACACCCAGTGATGTTGGACAGTGGTGGGAACCACCAAAGAAGCTAAAGAGTTGCGATGATCAGGCAGAGTACTCGAGAGGTGGAGGATATCGACGCAGTGTGAGTATGCAGAGGGATTGTGCACATTGCATGCACAAGTAGCACAGAAGATATAAGTACATGGTACAGAGAAGATATGGGGCTTCTATTGTTGTTGCAATTGTTGTGGTTGTTGTTGTTGAAGGTGATTCATGCAGGAAGAAGGAGGAGAGTGCAACAGATGAATTGAATAGAAGAGGAACTGTGCAGTGAATGGAGATGGCACACAAAGCATAAAAAGCAGAAGAACAGACAGCGCAAGTCATGTGTGCAGGAAGGCAATGAGGCAGACAGAGCAACGAAATGCAGCAAAACAGTGATGAGTCTGGTAAGCCATTGTTGAACATTATATCACTGTAATAAGTTTTAGTAGCAAAGATTCATATTTCAGGGTGGAAGGGAGGTGCTAGAGAGGACTATTGTCCTCATAGGTTCAAGTGGGTGCTTGAACACAGGGAGTTGTAGCTTCCATCTTGTTGCAGCTAGAGAAACAAGGGTAGTAGGGTGGTGCAAGGGAGAACTTTTGTTCTCTGTTATACATGTTGGTGCCTGTATGATTGGAAGTTGGTACTTCCATCTAGTTGGTGCTAGAGAAACTAGGGAGTTGGTGCTTCCTTCTAGTTGGTGCTAGAGAATCCAGGGAGTTGGTGCTTCCTTCTAGTGGGTGCTAGAGAAAACAGAGAGTTGGTGCTCTCAGCAAGTAGCAGCTTGCAAAACTGAGGTTGTAGCCTCATTATGAGTTGGTGCTCGTATGTATGATAATGTAAAGAATGTAACTATTACTTATCATATAAAGTAAAAAAGGTTTTTACCCTGTATGGGTTTCCTCGGGAAATATCTGTCTCTATGTTTCTCATATATGTGACTGATTTTGAATGTGCCATTGTTTATTTCCCTGCATTGTTGTGATCATCATTCAATGTGTTTGCAAAGAGTCTAAAAGAAGCATAATTGTTTAAGCATGGTAACAACTTATTCACCCCCCCCCCCTCTCAGTTGTCCAACACTATCAATCTAAACCACTTTCCAACACGAAAATGTCTTGGGGAATAATTCTTATATGCTCAAAGATATGAAAGGAACAACACTAATGTTTCCATTCAATGGGAAACATCTTAAAAAATTATTCACTTGATCTAAATTCTTCTTGGTTGTACATAATCTCATTTCTTTGTTCTGTATATTCTCATCCTTTTGACTCTGTTTCCCAAAAGAGAAGGCATATGGCCTTCAGATTATATATTCTTGGTAACCGATGGGGGGTTACCATCCCACAGTTGGAGCCAATTGTTGACCCCTACAGGTTTCTTTCTTTCACTTTTCCTATACTTAGAAAATTTCTTAGTTTGTTGTGTTCCCATATGTTATGTGTTATGCAAGATACACCTTTCTTCTCTATGATATACATATTTTACCATACTTAGTATCTTTTCCATATCTTGCAGGGTTCATGGATGGTGGACTCATGGGTGAATTATCTTATTATTTCCCAAGTTTGTTTCCAACACTTAGTTTCTTGTGTCTCTTTTATCGTAGACTCACAGAATCATTTTCTTTGCAACCCATCCTTGTAAGTCGCACCGACAATTTCCAACACTTAGTCATTTTATGAATCATGGTGGGTTGTCGGACTTGTGGACTCATATAAATATTTCTTCAATCCTCGACTCCCCTCCATGACCTGTCCCTGCTCTTTCACATTTCTCGATATTATTTAATTCTAATCCTACAGAATCAATTGCTAATTGAATTTCAAAAAGGTCATTGTTAATGGCATTTTTCTAGAGGAAATCATGTTTATTTCATATTAATTCTTGCATAGAAAAGAGAACTTAACTGGTATTATCAAGTAAGATCTTATTGTTATCCTAAACAGTGTTACAGAGAATTTCTCCAACATGGTAAACATGGTCGATAGAAAGCAGCATTTTTGCAGAGAGACTTTGAATTTATTCACCTAAGAAGATCACAGCTATCATTAGTCGAGATGCTATTAGTATTATGCAACTTTTCCAAATAGAGACAGCCACAAAATATGGATATCAGGAATAGCTCTTGTTGGGTGTGTGCCTGAATTTTTTGACTGAAAAGAGATATTTACTTGGTGTGTAGACAAGTTTGTTCAAAATCAGAGGAAAATTCCATTACAAAATGGTTCCCCTATTTCTTTGGCACCAACAGTTTTCAAAAATTTGTTGAAATTACCAGACTGCCTCTAACGTACAAAGGAGATGAAGCTAGAAATTTTCTCAAAGGAAGAAATAATGGAATAGAGCTTCTACAAGAATATTTTCAAGACCCTACAACAATGCCAGAAGATTTATCTAGAATTCAGGTTAGTTCCTTAAAAGACCCATATAGATAAATTGCTTGGATTTTTACTAGAATCACTGGTCAAGAATCTATGACGATTATTCCATGGTTGGCCTTGTATATTTTACATCTCACGGAATTCTATACACAACTATTAAAGTTCGAGAATGAGAAGAAGTTCAACATGGTTTATTATTTGATATTTCTATCACATATTGTCACATCTTCAAAGGCTTGAGGATTGGAAAAAGGGTAAGTTGCAAGGTTGACCTAGTCACCATGTGGTACCAGACCCTATGGAGACAAAAGGTTATTTGATATTTTTATGAAGTTTATAATGATTTTGTGCATGCATTCAAGAAACTGCTTTTCGGAGAAAATACCTCCATGATGTCAATGGAAGCATCTACTTTTCTAGATAGAAAGGGGATTTTGGAAAAAAATGGATGATTATAATATTATTAGAATTTTTTGTTCTCATGAAAACCCCCTTTTTCTCCCCTATTATGTGCAAGATAAATTATTTCTTATAGAAGTAGTAAGACAATACAAGTCTTTGGTTCCATACTTTCTATGAAAAAGGGAAGAAACATTTCAAACCCTTTTCCCTGGAAAGTTGGTGAAATTTTGTTGAGGGGAATTGCTAAAATTAATGAATGTGCTTCCTATGTTGACCAATATAATCTAATATTTGCAGAAGAAATCAAGGATTTCAATCCTAATCACCTCTTTTATAATCATATGATAGTAGTTAGAATTAGTCATGCATCAAATAATACCCTTATATTTGGAGAAGAAGAAGGAGATAGCCATGACCCTCCTACTTAGAATATTGAGAAACAATCTAGTGATATAGAAACTATTGTAAGTACCAAAAAGGATTATAAGCAAAGGGGAAAACCATCAAATGAAATAAGTTCCCAACCTCTTGTTGTTTCTCATAGAAGTGTTATGCCCAAAGTAAATTCTCATTCTGTAGCATCTCAACAAAGGAAATCCTCGACTAATAATTCAGATGATGATGGTGAGAAAAACCCTCCTCAAGGAAAATAGGAAAACCCTCATAAGTTGAAAGTAAAAAGAAAAAGAAACGGCTCTCAACAAGAGGAGGAAGGAAGAACAACACATACCTGAAAATGATATTTCTCTTGAAGACATGGATTTGTATGTTGATATTGAGAAAATCTAGTTTCCTGATGAAGAAGAGTGAGTACAAGAGAACATACAATTTACTGTTGAACTGGCCATCTAGAATGAATTCTTCTCAGATGAAGAAACTTTCTCTGTACATAATGCATTGTTTGATAAATCTTCCAAGAAATTAATTTTTGAAAGAAATTCAAAGAATAAAAGGGAAAATATTTTTCCACAATTGATCTCAGAGACATACGCCCATCTAAATTATCTTCAATCCACAAAGTTACAAGAGATGCATTAGATGTTTCCATAATTGATATGGAAGAAGAAAATTGCAAGCTTAAAGAAAGAGTAAAATAATTGGAAGCAACCTAGATGCCTCCACCCATATTATAAACCCATGTCACCATGGTTTAACCTAGCGGAAGCTTTAGAGAACCCCGGAGTTAATCCTAAGATTGAAATGAGCCTCAAGTTTACTTACTTCTACCCGACATTTTGTTGAAGAAAACATAAAGAAAATAATGTCACTCATTTTAGATACATGAGATTTAGCAAAATGTTTCTCCTCTCTTGCTTTCAAGATTCAAAATACCAAGGATTATTTGAATACAAACATAGAAAATGATGAAGGATTTATCAAATATCGAGTTTCCATGTTCGTTCCAAAGGTTTTGGCAATGAAAGAACAAAGAAGAAAACAAGAATATGTTCCTTCTCAAAGTCCTATAAAGCAATTAAAAGCATGCTGGACTCAAAGAATTAATATATTAAGGGGACTATTAAGTGGACTTAACAACTTAACAAGCAAAAATATTGAGGCATATTCAAAGTTAATCAGGTTAGATATTGCGGGCAGTACTATTGAGGTATCAAATCCAAATTTGATAGTAGATTCAATGCTCTTGACTAGACAACAATTTGAAGAACATGTTGAGACTTTGAAAAGATTATCGACAGAGAAATTTGATAGTATGGTGGAATACACTAATGATGATATTGATACTTGGTTTCTGGAATATACAAATAGAAATTAAGATATTGAGAACACATTGCAAAATTTATCAATTTACTTTAGAGAAATTGAAAGTGAATTATTTAATATCAAAGTTAAGCAAGACGTGATTGTTGCTCTTCTAAGAGAATATATTGAAGAATGTCTAAACAAGGCTTCAATAAAGATTATTGAGACTCCAATGGAAGAATTCAATACCAGACATGTAACCACAACAAACAAGGATACAAAAGGAACATTAGCAAGCAAATGAAAAGAGAGAGATTCCATTACAGTAATTCTACATTGATCAGATTCCTTCTTTCCTTTTCAGGATTCATCCAGTTATATTTATTCTTTCGATAGAAAAATATAACCAAATTCTGATAACTTTTTTCTGGCTTTTGTCCAAATCTTGTTGTTTGTGCTATGTCTCAAATCCACTTCCTCTTCCTCATATTTATTTTATATATTGTATGATTCACAGGAGCCCCAATCCCAGTCCATTTATGGACAAACGCCTTTAAATTTATGAGACTGTAAAAGACTTTATAATTTTTTAGAAATCCCATATAACTATCTCGGGGTTGATTTGGATTGTATTTTATAACTATGAGTCCTAAGTATAAGATATTTGAAATCAACTTATAAAATTATCTTTTTGACCTCAATAAGTAATACTCTTTCAAAGTTCTCTCATGTGTTGGACGATATTTCTTTTTATTTTTGAATGTGATCAAAAATATCTGAAATTGTGATGGATGTGAGAATTTATGTTATTTTCTATAATATATTTATTTTTGGTAAATATGATGTTTAAGGTTCCTGGTCCATTTCTCAGGAACTCTTTCTTATATATATATATATATATATATATATATATATATATATATATATATACCATTTTAAATTTTGTTGAGATATAAAGATTTGGATTTTTCTTTAATCATAATCCTATATTATTACATTCATATTTAAAGAAAAATATTTTTTAGAATTTACAAATGAGTACCACCTCTATAAAAATGCAGGGAGATTAATATCCTCATGAGGTTATCATTTTGGTATTAACAGATTCAAACATCAACAGGTTGGTACATAAAGATATAAGGATAGATTGTGATAGTCAAAGTGCAATCTTCTTAGCGAAGAGTCTAGTTTATCATTCAAAGACAAAGCATATTGATGTTTAATATCACTTTGTGAGAGAAATGGTTGAATAAAATAAGGTGTTGTTGATGAAGGTGGACACTTTGAAGAATGTTGCAGGTTCATTAACAAAATATATGAGCATTGAGAAGTTCTCTTGGTGTAGAGGATCTATGAGCATTGTTGCCATGGATTGTTGACTATGTAAGCTTGTAACCCTCTGTATGCAAAGAAAACAACAAGTGGGAGAATGTTGGGTATGTGTTATGTTCTTTACACGACTAGATCTAGTGTGTGTGTTGAGTCAGGAATGTGAGGGGGTCACAGGGGGGTGGGATCCCCCCTGCATAAGGATTCGAGGGCATCACCCTTGGAAAAAAAACTGGTGTTTTTTGTATACATTTTTAGTGGTTTTTTGTCACATGGTTTTCGTCAATTGTTTTCTAATTCCAGTTTAGAAATTAGGGTTGTTGACTAATATCGGTCAATGGATTAGGGGTTTTGGATTCCATGTGATCCTATATATTTTATTTTATTGTAAACAATGGATATATGATGAACAGAATATTAGAGGTGTGGCTCAAAATAGGGTTTTTTTTCCCCGGATTGGGTTTCCAGGGTAAACTATTTGTGTAGTGTGTGTGTGTGTGTGTGTGTGTGTGTGTGTGACATTGTGTCTTTTCTATTTTTATTAAGAATCTATTTGCAGTAATTTATTGTACAAGGTTAAAATCTATAAACAAGACATCCCTTGTTTGTCATTGCTACAAGAGGAAAGGACATAGTGTTTTTAGTTGTTGGTACTCAAAGGCATGCTCATTTCATGAGAAGAAAGGTCATCTCGAGGCAGCCTGCTAGAAGAATCAAGCCATATGCCACAAGCTAGATTTATTTTAGACCAGGAATGGAAAGAAGACTTCCCCAAACCAATAACAAATTAAAAGGCATATGAATAAACGGACTATGTCAAGATATCCATATAGTAGTTTCGAGAAATTTTTCCACCATTGTAAGTTGAGTCGCCATTTTGAAGCAAAGTGTTGGCAACTTTATCTAGTGCTTCACCCCAGAAACTGCATAGCCAAGAGAAGAGTGTGGAGAGTGAAGAGTAAAGAGGATGAATATTTTTCTTCATCTCCATCCCAAGGAGTTACAGTAGAAAAAGAGGTCAACTTAACCAATGAAGTAAGTTGTTGTTTGGTGGAAACAAGAGAGAGAAGAGAATGATCTCAATCATGGACTAATGTTTCTTTCATTACAATCTAGTTGAAGAATGATTCACCATCTGGTGAACCTTCTTACCAATGTTCAAAGTTTTCTACAACCAACATGTAAGGGCATGTAAAAATACATTGAAAGCATCTAATTCATTGACCATGATGATAGAAAGTGTGAGTGAAGCATTCAACATTGCTTGAATAGAGCTATACATGTTTCTTATTGAGAAAAGGAATGGATGAATTATTGACAAACTACAAAATATGAAGACTACAAATTTTGATGTAGAGAATTGTTTCCATGTTGGGAAACAATTGATCCTAGCAAAAGAGGGTAATCCACACTTCATCTTCTAGAATTGTTGCATGATGGCATAAATGTCGGGATCACATTGAATAAGTACAAACTATAATTCAACTTGGATTTCATTTGTTTTCCATATAGACCATCTCCAAGTCTAATAATGAAAGAGACTTGCACGGTAAGACCATCCACAAGGGATTTAGAGTTATAAATTGTATTCTAAATTATGTCATCTAAGTAAACATTGTATTTTAATAAAGACATGGTTATCAACATGTGAAATTTTTTGTCTATTGTAGAATTCAGTTCTATTTCAGATATGTGTAAGTGATAAAATATAATTTCTATTTGATTTTTTTATTGTTCAAATTTAAACTATTTCCATTCCATGTTAGTATCAAAATTCGGCTAATAACATTGCACCAACAGATTACAACCATTTAAAATTCTATAATAATTTTTCAATTAAAAATATTAGTAATTAAAATAAAAGTTATGATAAGGATAATACCTCTTAATTCTACTCAATTTAATCCCTCGGTGTATATTAGCTTTCTATAGAGCTACCTCCTCTCAAAATTTGATTGCCCAAAATTAAATTACCTCTTAGCCAACTAGGAATAGCCTCACTGACTCCGAAGCTATAGGAAACCTTGGGGGATTTCCTATCACTCCATTCATAAATATCTAAAATAACACATGCCATCGGTATCTCAAAATTCAGTCTATCACATAGTGCATAGTTTGCGGAGTTCATAGTTTTTCCACTTATTGGATTCTCCTTCTCTTCAACCCAATATTTTTCACAAATATCATAAACCCCTCTCCTTTCCCCAATGTTCCCTTTATCCTTCACTCCCATTTCATTCCTAGCCCTCTCATAAAGGTCAACTAATAATAAAATAACCTCCCTTGATAACTATATTTGATTTATTCCTTGACATGTTATCTACTTCATTAAACCATTAAACCAAATTAAGTTGGATAGGTCTATTTAAGTTCCATAGATTTAATCCCTAACATGNNATATATATATATATATATATATATATATATATATATATATATATATATATATATATATATATATATATATATATAATTGAAATTTAATCCAAATAAATAAGATTTTCTTATTACCAAAAAAATATAATAAATCTTGAAACAAATCAAATAATTTAATAAGTAACATTAAAAATCTTTTCATTTTAATTATACTTCAAATATCACACACTCGCCATAAATATTATATTGTATTAACTAGTATACATCTTAATAACACTAGTGTACATGTGCAAGGTATGTATGTGTAGCTGGCACATACATAGCTCGTGTTGTATTAACGATAACAACCATCACATCTAATGCATAATTCATGTATGCTCACAAAATCATGTAATGCATCAAACAATAACCTATACTAACATAATAACAACAATTTCTCATTTAAAACAATTTAATACAAATTGAACATCACCCCAAGATTATTATAAATACATGAGGCAAGCTTTTAATACACAAAAGGAACTAAGAAAGGCACTCAATTTACATTTTTAATTCAATACAACACTCTCAACTACATTGAAACACCCTTCATCCCTAACCTACTTCCATCTTCCACATCCTATCATTTCCTCTACTGGACTATGTTGGAGCATCAACTATATTTACCTATCTCTGGGTAGAACCCATAAGTGGAAGTGTCAATTACCTTGACCAAGCTTCCCCGGAAACTAATTGATAGTCACTGTCATGCATCTATGGGAGAGTGGTTTAACACAAATCTCCCATGACTCCAAGCTTCAGAGGATAAATGGTGGGTAATACCTTCACCCCTCCTAATAGAACTAGGGTCAACACCCTCTCATTGACCATACTGCGACTTTGTTGTTGTTCTAAGAGCTTTGACATCGAATATCCATTTTGGGGAAACCAATGAATAAATAAAAGAATAATGCTTCCTAGCATACCATTTCTCATTTGATGTCCATGACATCTTCCACTTTAGAAACACACTTATCTAGATATAGGTTAATTTTCAACATAAGATCATGCATAACTATAAAACTATTGATATGTGATTTCAATGTTACTCATCAATGAACTGTGATTATGGTAGTGACAGTTTGGTCTACATTTATATTTCAGGGCAGAAGGATAGGGAAAGAAAAGGGGGTTGTAGCCTCTTTCTGGTTGATGTCAGAGAATCAGAGAGTTGGAGATTCCTTCAGGTTGGAGCCTAAAAATCAAGGGGTTGTAGCCTCCTTATGGTTGGATCTAGAGAATTCAAGGAGTTGTAGCTTCCTTCATGTTGGAGCCTGTAAATAGGGGTTTGAAGCCTCCTTCCAATTGTAGTTGGAGAATTGGGAAGTCGGTGCTTCCAATGAATGTAATATTTGATATATAAGAAAGCATTATGTGGTTTTTTCCCATTTGGGTTTCCACGTAAATTCTAGTGTATTGTGTCTATGTGATTTTTTAGTATGCACTCTTGATTTATGTTGTTGATGATATATCCAATGCTAATGATAAACTATTGAACACTACTGATAAATTTGAAGATAATATATTGTGGTTAAAAGTATTATTGTGTGAATACTAATTCACCCCCCTTCTCAGTTTTCGAACAGCGCGTATGTGCCTGTGGGTGCACGTGCGCGCGCGCGCGC
>ML796700.1:20452-39991 GCA_009831015.1 Picea engelmannii | reverse complement strand
ACGAATTTAGTGGTGTTGTTTGTTTTCTAATTTGAGCAAAGCTTATGTAGCTTAACTCCAGAATGAGGTATACTTATGTATTTTGCCAAATTATTTTGTTGAGTTAATAAAAAGGCCTACCCATTTGAGAGCAGGACCCGGAGACGTAGTCCACCAGGGACGAACTCCATTATCAAGTTTTTGTGTTCAGATCTGATGCATATGTCTCTTCATTACTGAGTTTTTCCTTCTTTATGGTGCACTTCATTTTATGCTCATTTAATACAATTCTTTAATAAGTCGCATCGATGAAAAGATCTCGGATCAAGGAAGGTCCAACTTACCCTATCATAAGCTTTAGATAGGTCCAGTTTAAGGACTTATGCAGCTTGATCATGTTGTTTGACAGAGTGAAGAGCTTTTTGGGAGATTTCCACACATCATGAATTTGTCTACACTAAAGGAAACCAAATTGTTCTTCCGATATAACCTCACTTAGAATAGGCTTAAGTCTCCTAGCTATAATTTTGGCCACTAACTTGTAGATCATGTTGCAACATGAAATCATCCTATAATCCCTTTAGGTAACATCATCTTCTTTTTGGGGGATGAGAGAGATGAACGTGGAATTGAAGGAACCTAGAACTTTCCCCATCCTTTGGGATTTTCTAACTACTTTTACCAAATCCTCCTTTATTAAATCATAGAAACCAAGAAAAAATTACATTGATAACCCATCAGGTCCAAGACTCTTACCTTTTTGCATAGAACTAAGCGTATCATGAATTTCAGCCTCAGTAACCTCTTCTACTAGAGAGTGATTCATTTCTTCTATAAAGACTGATGGGAATTTTGAGATCACCTCCAGGATTTCTTGTATTGGGCACCCAATGGGTTCCTGAAAGAGAGATTTGAAACGGTGCACCCCCTCTTCAGTTTTTTCCTTAAAGGAATAAGCCATAGAACCACTTGAAGTTCTCACTTTCCAAATCGTATTTAATTTTTTCGATAATTTGCGAAAAAGGATGAAAAAAATTGTGTTATCATCGCCTTCTTTGATCCAGATTACTCTATTTTTAAGCTACCAAGTTTGTTCCTCCTTACTTAATAAAGTTATATAAAAATAATATTTGAAATTGGGTATCTATAACATTGTATATTTGACCACCCTCATATATGAGGGTGGGGGATGGGGAAAATATGGGAGAAAATGTATTATGAGGGTGGAGGGTGGACAAATATGGGAGAAAATGTATGGAATATTTATAACATTGTATATATGACACTTGAGTATTTATAACATTGCATATTTATGATTTTTTGATAAACTAAAGGTGACTTTCATTTAACTATGACATCAATTGTATATATGACACTTGAGTATTTAAAACATTGTATATTTATGATTTCTTGAGAAACTAAAGGTGACCTTCATTCAACTACAACAACAGTGATGTCAATTAAGCTTTGTTTTTCTTGAGTTGCCACAAAGTTTATTTAGTATGTAAAGATTTTTTCTTACTTAATAAAATACAAAGATTTTTAAATGCCTCTTGTGATGACAATGGTGAGCAGTGTAAGTAACAATTTTTTTCCCTCTATAGTATAAATTATGTATGGGTCTTTTTATGGATAAGTGAATTCCAAGTTCTATGTACTTTTATTAGCGATGGAAGTGGTTGGTTAATGATGATGGTGATGTTTATTATCCCCTAAGACCAACATGGTTTGTAAATAAAGAGAAGCAAACTAAATATTATTTTGAATTTCATTTCTAATTTAAATTTGGTGTTCTAATTTAAATATGGTGAAACCAAACTATAAAGGTCATAGAGGGTGGGAGGGGGGAGGCATTATTAGATAAAAGGAGGGAGGCATTATTAGATAAAAGTATATATAATATATATTTTTATTTAATAATGCATATTATAGAGGGTGGGAGGGCATTATTAGATAAAAGTATATATAATATTATAGAGGGTGGGAGGGGTGGCATTATTAGATAAAAGTATATATTATATATATTTTTATCTAATAATGTCCCCCTCCTATATACTTTTATCTAATAATGCTCCCTTTTTCACCCTCTATAATATGTAAATTAAATAAAAGTATATATTATATATACTTTTATATAATAATGCCTCCTTCCCACTCTTATAATATGGTTTTAGTAAGATAATAAACCTTAATTAAATTAAAAGTAATTAAGTTATGAAAAGAGTAAAAGTTGTGTTTTATATTATTAAAGAAAATTATATTTAAAAAATTGTTTAATGTTACACCTCATTTTCTTAGTTGCATCGACATGGAGGTGAAGGTGGAGGTGGGGTGAATGTATACAATTTTTTTTTTTATGGGCATTTTTTACACCAAAACCACATTTTATAACGTTCACACTAGATTCACATGTCGCGTTGTATGAATTACTATTTCTATAGTATTCTTCACTCTAACGAAAATGTTACATGGTAGATTTATTTACATTATAATAATGTAAATCTTAATTTTGATTTATAAATATTTGAATCTTTCCCTAACAAAGAATTCGAAAACCCTAATTAAAATGATGAGAAAATATTGATAACTATTTTTAATGACTACCAAACTGTAAACAAGGTTACTTCCAAAAACCACCAAAATAATCAAACCATAAGCATAATTTAAAAGGATACTTAGGAATATATTGATATTGGATGGATATTTAATATATTATTGTGACTTTTCATAATAAATATTTATGTAAATCATAATAATAACAAATATGTACAATAATATATAATAGCTATAATAATAACAAATATATACAATAATCTATAATAACTTACGACTTTACTCCTCTTGGCATTTCCATCGTAATTTATAATAATAAAATCACTCTTATTATCATCAAATAAACCAAGACTTACTTATATTTTTCAATTAATGATCCTCGAGTTCAATACATTATCTTTCTTGTTATGTAATTGTATTTAGTTTAATATTTATATTAAACTTTGTTGTATGTTTTTTTATATTTCTGGGTAAGGGGTCGATATTTGGGCATGCTATGTTTAGGGATATGTAAAGTTTATAGGAAATGATTTTAGATTTCTAATTTTTTATACCATATAGATTTGGTATATTTTTCATATTTATATTTTATTTTGGGATGTGTGGTTTTTAAAATGATGCTACGTTGAAGTTTTAAGATATCTAAAACAATTTATTTTAAATTTCAAATTAATGATTATCATTGAATACACTTGTAATTGATTAGTGTACTTATAATAAAGTGGATATAAGTGTGTTTATAATGAAGTGGATATGAGTTTAAAGGAAATTTGAAATTTGAAAATTTGAATTTTATTTCAAAAATATTTTTGAAATTATTTCTTGGGCATGAGGTTAAATTTTAACTCGGAAGTACTATTCTAAGCTTTATGTATAGGGTTGATGGTTAGGTTACAGAACCATATGACCTTTCCTCTAGAGCCTCAATGATGACTAGATAGGGATGTTGGGTATTTGGTAGACACTTGTGTGGGTTGACAATGCACTTTTTGGTCTCGGAATGTGACTTAAAACTGCTTCTAATTGGATAAGAACTCATTTCCCTCGGGTGTAAGGAAAGGGGTTAGTGGCCCAAGACTTGGAGGCCTCTAGCAGGAGTGGATGTCTAGCCACTTACATACATGAGTGGGTTATCTCATGTGGTTAGGGTTTGTTTTCACACAATGATGTCGCTACATGTTAGGGTCTTGAGATTGTATCAATAGAGACTACACCAATAACCCTAAGCATTGTAAATTTTTTCTTGCTTTGGAAAAAAAGGATAAATATTTTTAAAATGTGTATATATTATTTTAATTCATAGCAATGAATATGTCATGCACATAAAGAGACATTTATGAACAACTTATGATAGTTATTTTTTCAAGAAATAGTTTAAATTCATCCAAGGATGAGGTCCACCACCACAATTTCCCTCGCAATTGTTGGACCCAACACAACTTTGAAGCCCTCTTCATGATTGTATAGTATATATTTGATCTTTATATTTCTCACTATGTATTTATATTTCATCAAATATTCACATTGAAATTATTGCATATGTGTTTACTCTTATGTATGTAGAGTATAATAAATATACCAATTTAAAAAATTAGTTGTTGGCAAAATAAATTGATACTCATGTTTAAATGTAATTTAACCAAAGAAGCAGTCATTACAGGGGATCATCTTTGATCCCAAAGGAAAAAAAATAAATGGACTTTTGCATGGGGGTATGAATCACAACCAATAACGATGTGGAAGCACTTCTAATTTACAAGGGCTTAGTTGTTTTAAAATGTAAATATGTTTGAAAAGGTGGGAATTCAACAATAATACTACGATCCCTATATCATAAAACCCTTCCTCAAAATTTTAAATTTCTATTTACTTACACAGAATCATAGTGTTGATCCAAAACTTTAAGAAACTTGAATTTTTCCATGTCTTATGAAAACAAAATAAGGTTGCAAATGAGCAGGCAACAAAGGAGCATGTTTGCTCATGTGGTCATTGCATTATTAGTCTATTGCTTGTGTGAAAGTTACACAAATTAGAAAGGAGCATGAGCCTGAAAGCTAATAACTTGAACTTGGAGACCTTATTGTTATCGCAAAAGTCGAGTTGATGGTTTTGATCTTTAATTTTACATCGAGTTTAGAAGCCTCGGAAGCCATTCTAAAGACAAAGATTTCTACATAAGACTGAGAGAAGATATCAAACTTTAAAATTTTTAGAGGATTTGTGTTGGTGAGACGTGTGGACTATAAGTCCCTCATTTACAAATCATTTGCTTGGATAAATGCTAGTGTCAGTAAGTTGATTGGTTCATGCATTGGTTCTAGCAATAAGAATATTAATAAGATATCCCTCAAATTTTCTTCTCGTTGATGTCGAGTTTGGGACACCCTTGATACACTTTAATTCGAACATTTAAATCTTCATCGTGACTTTGTGTCATTTTTCCAGCCGATTAGATTTTGTTTGTAATGGTATTTGAATTTGTAATGGTCTCTCTATCCATAAATTGCTCATTAACTTTTGAAAATATTTTTCATACACTTGGATCAATGTTCATCTCTTTGTTGAATCATTTTGAAGTTTATATTTCATTTCATTTTTTTGGCACAGTAGCACCCCTTATTTTTTGGCTAGAGTTGGGGACTTATTTCATAACAATCCCTTATCCCACTAATAAAATCTATTAGTATCTATCAGGATCGAGCTTCGAGATTGGAGTTAATGGATTATATTTATTTTCATTTTAGTTGCATAAATTTGGTGAACAAGCTCTAATTTTGTTTTTGTAGAGGACCAATTTCCTTGTCCTTGTTTAATAAAACCTTAACAATTTTTTTGTTAAAATTTTGTGTCTTCTATTGTAATTTTTGATAATGCATTTCTTTGTATGTTAAATAATCAACTTCATGAACAATGAGTTTATTTTCTTTCTATAACTCCATTTTACTAAAAAAAAATTAAATATTTTTCTATAAATTCTACACATTTTGTTTATAATCACTCACACTCTTTACTAAATAAATATGTCATTCTTATTGTGAAAGTGTGTAAACACAAATGCACATCTTCACCGTAACTTTTTTTTATGAAGATATATATTTATACCATGAAGAATAAAGTGATCCTTACCCTTCCAAAAATAAAATGTTTATTTCTATTTTACACACATTTACTCTATCAATATTTTTTTTAATAAAATTATTTTTAAATGAATAATTTTAGTGAGAACATAGTGTATCTAGTTCTAAATTTTAAAATTGGGATAAACTTTTTGAAAAGAATTGCACTAAATGACTTGATACAATACGTTTAATATAATATCAGTACTTTTGAATAATTAAGCAAAGTTGTAGCTCGATCTTGGAATAAACTTTTTGAAAAATTCTGCACCAAATGACTTGATATCTTCTTTTGAAGAATTAGTAAGTGCAAAGTTGAAGGTCGATCAAATGAAAAAGTGATACACCTTCTCAAAGTGATACGGCATGGTTTGACTTTTCCACTTCAACTTCACTCGTATGATTCTTTACTGAAAATGGATTTCAGCATATTTTTCAAGCTGCTTTTAAGAAATATACTTTCCACTCTAATACATTTTCATATACAACTAATTAATTTTTCAAAATGTTGTTTACCATCTCTTAAAATCAACATTTTTAGTTAGAGATGTTATATTATTTTAACACAGTTTTGTAAAAATAATGTTTTACAATTGAGTGTTCACAACATTGTATTTGTGATTTTTTTGATAAATGAGGGATGACCTTCATTCAACCACAACAATGATATTAGTGAAGATTTGTTTTGCTTAAACTATTAAGCAATGATATTTATAAGCTATTATAAAGATTGGATGACTATGTTGGAGAGTATAAGTAACCATTTATTTTCCTCTGGATTTTTTTATGAATTTTTTTTTTGTGTAGATGAATTTCAAAATATGTGTATTTTTATTGGTAATGAAAATGGTTGTATTTTTATTGGCAATGGAAATGATTGTGTAATGATGAAGATGATAATGATAATGGTGATGCTTATTGTTTCTTGAAACCAAGAGAGGTTTATTAAGTAAATAAAGAGAAATAAACTTAATATTATTTAAAATGTCATTTCTAATTTGAAACTTGTGAAAAGGAAATTGTAAAGTCGTGATTTTAGTAAACTAGAAGATCCTAAAAAGTAATTAAATTTTGAAAGGAGGAAAATTTATGTTTTATATTATTAAGGAAAATGGTGCTTGGAATATTTACACATCATTTTATTAATTGCATCAACATGAAGGTGGAGGTGAAGTGTGAGTATATGCATTTGTTTATTTATTTGACAATTGAGTTCTACAGTGCGAGATTTTTAAATACTTTTTGTGATGACTATGTCGAAGAGTGTAAGTAATCATTTTTTCCTTTTTAGTGGTTTTTTTATGAGTTTTCTTTTGGACGGATGAACTTCAAAATTTGTGTATTTTCATTGGCAATGAAAATGTTGGTTTAATGGTAATGATGATGTTAATAATGGAGAGGTTCATTTTCTCTTGAGACCAACAAGGTTTATTAGCTAAATAAAGAGAAGTAAACTAAATATTATTTAAAATGACATTTTTAATTTGAACCTAGTGAAAAGGAAATTGCAAAGTCATGGTTTTTGTAAAGTAGGAGAGCCTCAATGATGAATAGATCGGGATATTATGTATCTAGTAGACGTGTCAATGGGTTGAAAGTGCACTTTTGGTCTCGGAGTGTGACCTAAAATTGCTTTTGATTGGCTAAGAACTCGTCTTCATTGGATGTAAGCGAATAGGTTAATGGGCCAAGAACTAGAGGCCACTAGCAAGAGAGTAAGTCTGGGCTCTTATAGACACTAGCTAGTTATCTCAAGTGGCTAGGGTTTGTTTGCACACAATGATGTTGTTTCATGTTAGGGTCTTGAGATTGTATCAATAGAGACTACGCTAATAATCTTAAGTAATGTAAAAATTTTCTTGCTTTGGAAAAAAAGGATAAACATTTTTAAAAACATGAACATGTTGTTTTAATTCATGACAATGAATATGCCATACACATAAAGGGAATTTTATGAACAACTTATGATAGCTATTTTTTCAAGAAATAGATTTAAATCCATCCAAAAATAAGGTCCACCACCATAATTCCCCTCACAACTATTGAACCTAACTCAACTTTGAATCCCTCTTCACTATTGTATAGTATATATTATATCTTTATATTTCTCACTATATACTTGTATTTCATCAAATATTCACATTGAAATTATTGCATATATGTTTACTTTTGTGCATGTCGAGTATAATAAATAAACTAATTTAAAAAATTAGTTGTTGGAAAAAAATATGTATTTTCTCTTCACTCTTAAATGTCATTTAATCGAAGAAGTGGTCATTACATTGGGAATCATCTTTGATTTAATTGAAGAAGTGGTTATTATAGGGGGAATCATCTTTGATTTAATCCAAGAAGTGGTCATTACAGGGGGGAATCATATTTGACCCCAGAGGAAAAAGAGAAATGGAGTTTTACATGGGGGGTAGGAATCACAACCAATAATTATGTGGAAGCACTCGTAGTTTACAATGGTTTAATTGTTTTAAAATATAAAGAGGTTTGAAAAGCAATTTTGGGTGGGGATTCGACAATAAAACTGTGATCCCTATATCATGAAACTCCTCCTCAAAATTTCAAACTTCTAAACTTACAGAATCGTATTGTTGATCCAAAACTTTGAGCAAGTTGAATTTTTCCATGTCTTGCAAAAACAAAATAAGGTTGTAGATGAGTAGGGAAACAAAGGAACATGTTTACAAGAGGGGATATAAAATTCAAATGGAGGGCTATGGAAACAATCACCCTAAACCCTCATGACATGCAAGTGCATCAAGGAGAGTATGTCATCCATAAACCTGTACCTTGTCATGAAACAATGAACAGATGATGAGTTAAGGCATATGCATCACCATCCTTACTTCATACCTATATCCTTTACACATATGCTTAGGGTCTATACAATGGAGGATTTGTGTGGTGCATGCAGGTTTATTGGGAAAGGATATGTGGTATGTCTTAATTCATTTTCCTGACTCATTCTCGACCTTGACTTCAATGCCAAGAGAGAGAGGAGGATAGCTTTGCGCACTTTCACTCTATTTAGCTTTGTTTCACTCTTGAGAAAAACAATGGAAACCACTATGGTGCACTGTGGTTGCAAAAGCAAGGGTTGTGTCTTGTTTGAGATTAAGGAGGTGCAAAGGGGATTAAAACGATGCAAGCGGGAGGTTGGAGAATCCTAGTATAGTGTTATGAATTTGACCATCCATTGGAACAAATGGAAATAAGAATTTGACTGGCACATCTAGGGAGAAAATCATGCCAGGGACTAATGTGTAGTGGAGACTACAAATCATATTCTGGAAATCTAACAAAGGGAGAACAAAGTAAAATCCTTCATGGTGATACATAGTTGGAAAAACCTAGAATTTATCTTGCAATTGATGTATTTATCTGGTTGGAAGACCCATGACCTACCCAAACCTCCCCCATTAGGTTGCCTCATCCCCCCTCTCCCCCCCGCCCCCTCAAGGTGAAACAAGTTCTTATGAGGATTCCTCCATATGAAAACTCTCTTTAGCTTTCGAGGAGTGTATAGACATTCTACACTCTCAAAATTTATCATTAGTGGACACCACAAGTAAATTTAACCATGTTTCTCTATATGATGTCGAGATGGACTTAAGGATGTCGAGCTAGAGCCCCAGATGGCCATGTAAGCCGAAACCCATCAAGGGAATGAAACTCAATAAAAAAAAATTATGAATATGGTATCTTTTGTTGCACATTTTCTTACTTTTGCAATAGGTAAGGAAATATATTTGTCATGCATTTAATGGTTGGAACTAAGAAGGCATACCTTGTGGGCAATTTGCAATTAATTTTTTTTTTTTTTTTGGATATCAAGCCAATGTTAGTCCTAAAATTTTTGCATTCCAATTTTGTTTGATTTGGCCACAACATTTTCTAATATAAAGCCACTTGTTGTTATTAAAAATAAATACCACTTCAAAGGAAAATGACCATTAAACAACTAGTTATTGATAAAGCATAGTCACTAAAAATGACCATAAAATTTAAAACGACATTGTTTTATCACTAAAATAAAATAAGATGTTAAAAAACAATGGTGTTCAATTATCATTTTTTGAAAAATCATAAAATGTAGGTATTCATAAAAAAAACAAGCATTGTATAACATTTGCATCAAATTCATAATAATGTTATGGAGATAAATGTGGAGTGGAATGCTTTGGGGAGATAAAAGGATGTCTTAAACAAGGAAAGTTGCACCTATATGGGTGTTGCGAAAAATTCTCCCCAGTGGACAGGTGAGCACTCCCTCAAATATGTATGTGATCTAAGACATACTTCAGGATAGACGACTATATGACTTTCCCTATATCTTGTTGGATTTATTCCTATTCAAAAAATAAGATAGAATGGCATGACTTTTGTTTGGAAGTTGTCCTTATGTATTTCAGTTGATGCATCTCCAAAGATCTAGCTCTAGCTCCTGGAACTTGCTTCCTACACACAAGGAGACAACAAATACCAATCCTCAAACCTCTTTAAGCATTAGAAAACTCAAATCCAACCTAGATCTAATTTAATCTACTCAAGGAAGGAACAAATATGTCATCTATGACTGAATACAACAACATTGGAAGGGGAAAACCATGTAGATCTATATTCAAAAATGGAGAAAGTGTACATCAACCATGAAATTACCTTGAGTCATGACTAAAGTCCTTGGCCCTTGCTCCAACTCCTCCTTATCCCTCACATAAGCAAGGATGACCTAATATGAGGACCAATTCCCATAGAAGAGCTTCTCTAAAAATTTTGTAGCATAATTCTATGGTAGATTCTTCCTCCTCCTACCCTTGGAATGCCTTCTTTATATAGATTGATGGAGGATGCTAGGGGATGCTTATAGATATCTAGAACTTAGTGAATATCAAGTGTATTGAGAGTTTCTAAGCTTGTATCACAAGAGAAAAAACTCATCTAGAGTTGATCTCCTCGTAACTCACCAATCTAGAAGGTTATAGGGGTAGTCGCGCGTTGTTAATAGTGTATCATGCGATTGGTTGTTTATTGTTAGTTATGCAGTCCATGACCAGTCTCACTCTACTAGTATATTAGAGCGCGAACTCCCTCAAAACCAATGAAATCCAAAGCATAAGAGTGTGTCTCAGTAATAAAATACCAATGGGTCCTCCAAGTCTCCCTATGGTAGCAAATAAGGTTGTAACAAATGTCTCTTGATGTGTGAGATTATAAGAAGAATTGATGGCCGAAACACGTTACGATAATGATGAATGTGAGGTAGCTTAAGGAGGGAGATGAAGATCAAGGAAATAGTGAGTACTTGCAATCAGACGTCAAGCAAGCATATAGATCATCCCCAAGGTAGGCATACTCATGCTTGGAAAAGAAACAAAGCATGATTGTCATCATAATACATTGTGGATCCATGAAGTGAAATGCAATACCATAGCCACAAAAAAGTACATAGTGGATCCATGTCATCAAAGAGATCATAGCTATGAGAAAATACAATGTGGATCTATGCCACAATATACATCAGGAAGTCATCGAGCACCAATGAGAGTGCCCCCATAGTATTCAAAGTATTCATACATTAGTGATATGTGCCATCACAACTTGGGAGGGGTAGCATGAATGAGTGATGTGGCCGCAAACCCAAGGTCTTTGTCCTAAATATTGATGGTATAATTCTACATCATGTGAATAAACGAGTCGATGTCGAGCATGACAGAAACCATCTAATTACCATTCATTGAGGTATACCGTTGATAGATGTGATGGAATCCACTGATGATGAAAATGGACCCCAAGGTACCTAATACAATCTAGCAAGTGTGAAAAGAGGATATAATGTCGAACACTCGTAAAAAATCAATTAAAGTAGTCAATGATGTAAATCCACTATCGATTATGTGGAAGCCTACCATTAAGGACTAGAAGATCCAAGGTACTAGCTAGTTTCTAGATCCATATCCTAGATAATGTGATGAATTCAATATAAAGAGATTCATCTAAGGATCACCTTAATGTATCCCCCATCAATCGACATGAAACATACACCAAGAGATTATGTGAAGAGATATAATCACCAAGTACAATTGACGTAGCGATGGTTTAATCAGATTCTCAACATGACAGAAGATGGCCTACTCAGGCTTACTTCCCTTGAACATATATCATGACATAATGATGACTTGGCAGCGTTGACTTCAAGAGAACCAATGATAAAGTGTGACAATGCATGAGGCATTGAAGAACTCTCCATAATGACTAGAAGAGTAACCATTTGGAGGAGTATATGACTCATACTGATGGTATGGATATTAGGCAAGTTATAACCCAACTATAAGACAATGGCGTAAACAAGTGTCATGTTCAAGGGTGACATCATCGATGGGTGCCGATTTTGTAAATATAGATCAATGGTAAAAAATAACCTCATTCTTTTTTTTCCTGAGTATCTCCTTATTGGTTTTACGAGCATGAAAGAGAGATAAAAGTGTGCTCGATGGTGTTTTTTTCATGGAATTTTTTGAGTCCAAAAAATAGGTAGAAGTTCACTCGGCAGGTGTATTTTTCACGGTTTAACGAGCACAAAAAAAAAATTAAAAATTTGCTCGTCATGTGTCTTTTTCATGGTTTAAAGAACACAAAATGAGTTAAAAGTTTGCTCGTCTAGATTTCTGAGCAATATCAATGCCCCCAACATAACTGGTAGTGGTTGATTGTTTTCCCCCAACATGACTTGGAGTGGCTAATTTCTTGCCCCAACATTACTTGTAGTGGTTGGTTGTATATCTTCAGTATGACTTGCAATGACTGGTGTGTTTCCCCCAACATGACTTACAGTGGTTGGTTTCTCATCTCCAGTATGAATTGTAGTGACTAGTGACATGTCTCCAACATGACTTGCAGTGGATGGTGACTTCTCCCTTTTTATTTTCTTTTTATTTTTCCTCTTTTTATTCCTTTTATACTTCTGGTTACTAGGAGTTGGACTTTCCCCTGAAGAGGCAGAAGGAGGAATAGATTTCACTAACAAAGAAGATTCATGAGAATTTGGGAAATTCAAAATGATCATCAACCAAACATGCAAATCCACAGACAATCTATGAATATTCAATATGGCCATCAAAGGGGCACCAACATTTCCAAAGGAAGGAAAAGCACAAAAGTCCCCATGGGGAGGGATCCCTTGGTTAGTATTCATATAATAATTTTTTGGCACATGACTGGTATCAGGTGCAAAGGAGGTGTTGGTGGGGTATGGAATAATTGATCCCCCCATATCACTCCCCCCAAGGCAGGTGTACTAAAACTGGGTGTATCCATGTAAGGAAAGATATAACTAGCGGCATACCCCAAAAGGAATAACTGGATGTACTAGGCATGGTAGTGGAAGAAACTATCCCACTAATGGATGGTAAGGAAGGTGTAAAGTGTTCGACAACACAGGTATTCCAACAGAAGACGAACACCTTCAATAACCACTCACATAACCAGATCAAAGATCAACACACCGATGTTTTCATGTGGTAAAACCCCTACGAGAAAACATCCACGGCCCCAGCCAACGCGGCCACTTGGAGCAGTTTATTAATGCAAATAAAAAGATTACAGAGAGATTTTACGAGAGAGTTTCTCACAATCGATCATCGACAAATGACCTTCCATGCTCTTTAAATAGAGATCATGGACCAATCGGGTGTTAAGCCACGGATCAATGGTCATTAAGATCGATGAGAGTATGAACCGTCAGATCACTCTATGTTGGGAACATATCGTGACCGTCAGATTTCCTAACTACAAATGCATACTAATGCATATTAAAGAAATACACTAGAAAACACACTTTTACCTAACGACACAATAGACCAAGTAGATCTTACTAACTCCTAAGTGTCTAAATATCCTAACATCCCCCCTTAAGAACAACTTGGGATAGGATTGAAGGATTTACAATAGTGACACAATAGGAGAAGGAAGGAGGCATTAGAGTCTATCCCCCCTTAATGACAACTTCCTAAACTCCTAACATAGATCGAAGTTTGGAAAAATTCGCTTCTATAAGAGACTTTGTGAAAATGTCTGCAACTTGATCTTCTGTAGGGAAAACGAGCACTTCAATAACTTGATCATGAATGAGCTTTCTGATGAAGTGCATGTGTAGCTCAATGTGTTTGCTACACTGATGTTAAACTGGGTCTTTGGTGAGCTTGATGGTAATCTGATTGTCACACCAAAGGCTGGTTGGATGCTGGTGCTGGAATCCAAACTCTGAAAGGATCTGTCAAAGCCATAGGGCTTCCTGACTTGCATTTACCGTTGCTCGGTACTCTGCTTTTGCTGAAGAAAGTGAAATAGCCTTCTGTTTCTTACAGGCCCGAGTGACAGGTCCTGAACCAAGGCTGAAAACATAACCTGCAGTAGACTTCTGATCATCAGGGTCATTGGCCCAATCTGAATCAGTGAAACCAACCAATAAAGGAGTCCCCCCTGAACTATAATGTATCTGGTACAAGCCTTAACTTCTTAATAAATCTTCCATATGATATTTCCATTGGAAGTAGTTGTTTTTGGTAAGCAAAGTAGTACTTGTAGAAGCCATATTAAATATGCAAATAATGTGGATTTAAAAACTGAAACCGATGATTTGGATGGAAATAGCTCGAAAAGTTGTGTGGTTTTAAAAAAAACGGCACTGAAAACAGACTTTCGATGTGAGAGTTATGTCATTTTAAAAAAAGGCATAAACGATAACCAAATGACCACGTGATAGTGTAAGTTGCTTTATGAAGTAACCCACTAATATAAGGAGAAGTGGGGATCACTTTTACAATGAAGTTACCTTATAACAAAAAGGCTGCATGCAAAATAACTCTAAAATAAAATATTAAAGCTACTTATAGTGATTCACTTTTATACTTGAAGTGAAATACACTTTACAATTTTTGCATCACTTTTTCAAAAAATGTAACAAAGGAGAGACTTGAACTCAAGACCTCTTACTTAAAAGGCAACTTTTAACCAAATGGTCTAGCAAAACATATTGTAATGTTCAGAAGGAGGATTGTGGGCGTTGTTGTTGTGGAATATGGCCTTAGAGAGTGTGCTAAAAAAAAAACTCTTTTCACACAAGAAAAAAATTTCACTTCTCGATGATAACAAGGGTTAGATCTCGGTTAGCTTACCCGGAAGATGCACCTTTTCCTATCTGTTTCTGATTTGTCAAGATCGCACAGGGTGCGGGGAAAAGAGCATATGCAGATCTAAAAGAGTAGCAACCTGGAAATAAAAAAATACAAAACCGAAATAAAACCCAAAAAACTTCTCTGCAAAAAATTTAAAAAATGCGTATTCAAACTTTATACCTCTGGATCTAACTATAATGGTCGTATCTTGGGCAAACAGAAACCTTTTCGAGTGAAACTAAAAGTGTTCCTAAATGAAACGAGTGCTCTAGACACAATGGAATAGTCCTCTCAGCCCAGAAATGTACGAAAGAGACAGAAAATGGAGATGAGACAACTCAACTTCACGATCTCAATCTACAACATGAGCGGATCTTCAAAGAGGATCTGATACCATGTTTGAAAACACATGTATTCCAACAAAGGATGAACACCTCCAGTAACCACTCACATAACCAGATCAAAGATCAACACACCAATGTTTTCACGTGGTAAAACCCCTACGGGGAAACATCCACGGCCCCAACCAACGCGACCACTTGGAGAAGTTTATTAATGCAAAGAAAAAGATTACAGAGAGATTTTACAAGAGAGTTTCTCACAATAGATCATTGGAAAATGACTCTCCATGTTCTTTAAATAGAGATCATGGACCAATCGGGTGCTAAGCCAGGGATCAATGGTCGTTAAGATCGAGGAGAGTATGAACTGTCGGATCACTCTATGTCGAGAACATATCGTGACCGTCGGATTTCCTAACTACAAATGCATACTAATGCATACTAAAGAAACACACTAGAAAACACACTTTTACCTAACGACACAATAGACCAAGTAGATCTTACTAACTCCTAAGTGTCTAATATCCTAACATAAATGAGACTCCTTGTAATGTCCCTTTCCAAATAGGAGCTCCAGAAAAGGAGGCTTAATGGTTTAAACCACCCTGTTAGACTATAGTCAGGGCCAAAGAGGGGTAAACAGGGTTACTAGAGGTCACTCTAGTCCCAGGTGTTATATTCAGAAAGTGACATTGAGATAACACGGGTTAACGGTGCTTTTAAGTCATTATGAGCTAAAAATAGAAGTCAACAGTGAATTAAGGTTTCAGCAGTGATTTAGGGTTTCAACATGATTTAGGGTTTTGGAAAGCTATAAAGGAAGGGTCAGCGACCTAATTCATCATTATGCAGATTATGACTTGTCATTGAGGAGAAGAGGCGCATTTCAGGAGAGATAGTTCAGTGTATTCCAGGAGGAAGACACCAGTTGGCTGATTTCGGTGTTGAAAGACACACCCTAGTCATCGGGAAGATCATCCAGGTCTTCCATCATTCTTCATTGATTCCACAGTGCTCCCATATTCCATGTATTATCTTTTAGTTGCTTATTTGTATTCCGGCTAAGATCCTTTTGTCTGTTGATCTAGACGAGTGTTGTCATTTTCAGTCGCAGTTGCTTATTTTCCGGCTAAGATCCTTTGTATGTTGATCTAGTCAAGTATTGTCAGTTATTTAGTTGCATTCGACCATTTTGTAATCCACAGAGATATCATAATACAAACTTGCAGTCCTTTGTCGCGTTTATTATTTGTATGATCATTTATATGTTGTAAACCCTTGATCCTACACACACATTAGCAGCGTTTCCCAGACTAGCCAAGTCAGGAACATTACAGTGGTATCAGAGCTTTGGTCCTGTCAGCCTGTGACTAAAGACAATGAGTGCAGCAGAAGACCCAGAGGGTCGTGAACACGTAGGTGACGAATATGTCACTTACAACAGGCATTGGGAAAGAATGCATAGGCCTGATTTTCCCCCTTTTCCTCCTAGCTTAGAGGAAGAGGAAGAGGCACACAGAGAAGCAGAGAGAAGGGCAGAGCGTGAGGCTGAGCACAAGGCAGAGAGGATACTAGAAGATAGATATGAGCAACCAGAGGGTAGTGCCAAGGCCCCCGTAAATCCAGAGGCAGCTTTCATGCAGGTTATCAATGGTATGTTAGCTAGTCAACGGACCATGTCTCAGTCCTTGGCACAGGTGGTTGATAGATTGGCTAGAGTGGGCACCCCAAATACACAAGTCCTGTATGCAACACAGGCGAACTCAGGAGAAGGCAGTAGACCCCAGTCACCCTCTCGCACATACACCTCTGCGAGTAGGATTCCCATACCCTTGTTTCCCAGTTTCCAGAGGGCACCCCCAATGTAGCGCACCTTTTCTAGATACCAAGGTTTAAACGCTATTAAAAGAAGACTATAACACCACTTTATATATAACTCATACAGGTATTATAAATCCCATGCATTTAAACACATAAACACATTCTACACAGAGTATTCATATGAGTTACTGCCATAACTAATAATCAATAGCATTTCATACTAATTCATATACACAGTGGAAATCATGATAGCATAAGCAGCACAGTCCTGCAAAACATGATTAAGGCATAATCAGATACTTATCTTTTAATAGTGGTAGATTCCACCAACCAAGTGCAAGCCTTCCACGAACCTCCCAGCCTTAGACCACACTACTCATCAGCTCAGCAGTGGGTCACCCCCGAGCTGGGACTAAGCTCCACCCCAAGACAAGGAATATTAGGCTAGGCTGAGGTTACAGGGAAAACAACGCATACAATCTGGAAGGGTTCTTCCCAGGATGCCATCTTATGCCCACTACTACCAGACTTTCATTCTCCACATGCATGTTCCGCCCGAGAGTACACACCTTCACAAGCACAGTCCATCGGTGCTAACCTCCCTCTCTGGGTCTCGGCAATAGGCTGAATCAGGAAGTCTCAGAGCCTAAAGCTGGTGCTAGACACTCTCTGGAGGGAACCACTTCCTAGCAAACTCTCTCACCTGGAAGGAGTTGCTCGCAGGCCTGCCAACCTGCCTCTTCTAACCACAGCCACCTCCCTCTCCTTGAGAGAGGGCATACACAGGCTCAATTACCACCTGCACTGGACAAAAAATCACGTGCAGTCCATCTCTGCATGACCACTATAGTCAACCGGGAATACAGACTCAGACTTCTCAAACAATCTCAGCAATGGCGGCAAGGTCTCATGGTGTTGATTTTCAGAGTTGCGTGACAAGCAATTTCTGCAGGGAATTACACAGACTCTCTGGTGCAGGATGGGGAGGATGAACCAGGCTTTTCAGAAAATGAACACAGTCTTCTCGGCTCTCAGAACAGAGGGTGTACATGGATTTGTAGAAACAGACACAGGTTTTTTCCTTTCCGGGCTCTCCGAAATGCACGAGGTATTCTTTCAGAGGTTGGGTTGGTCGTACTGTTCAGCGCCCTCTACACGCTCAGGTAGTTGGGTGGAATGGAGGAGGAACCCCTCTCACGGCTCACCCTGGTCATTTTATTCACATGCATCAGGGTTGACACTTGTCACCCATGAAACTGCATGCATTCCACCAGCACGCGTCTCCCTTGCATGTTCTCCCCTTGCCAGAAACTTAGGATAAACCATAAAATGCACATGTCTTTTGGGATAATATAAAAATATTATTCCCAGACTTAAGCCCCCTAGGCTTAGCCCCTAGGCTCAACACTTAGCCCCTTTTCCCACCTTCCAACCCCTAATCCCTTGCCCACTCTGTGGAAGCTTAGTCCCCCATCACTCATTCATCGTGTCGGCCTGCACGCGATGGTGTTTATATTTTTATTAATGATCTGCATGATTACATATATAAAAGCAGGCTCTTGGCCTTCAACACTTAGGCTCCCTGTCCTAATAATCACATAAGCCCCCAACTTATATAAACTTGGCTCACCAGCCTACTAAAACATACTTACAATTCATAATGCAAGATTTACATCAAGGCTTGGCCTTTGGGACATTACAATCCCCCTCCCTTATTTTTGCACTTTCCTCAGTGCAACTTTCACACAGCATCAACAAGATTTCCAAAATCTTCAAAATTATGTGAGTATTACGCTCGTATAGCATCCTCATGCTCCCATGTCACGTCCTCAGGATCGTACCAGGTCCACTGGACCCTTACAAGCTCAATAGCTCAATTCCAGAGTTGTTTTATTTTCCTGTCCAATATGCGCATATGATGCACCTGCATGACACTTTCTGGTTCCACCTGAATCATATTCCAATCGATTACATGATTAGAATCAGGTATATATATTTCTTAAGTAATGAAATATGAGACACCTTAGGTACAATCATGGATGTAGTAATGCAACCATATATGCAATGTATATGTATATATATACAAACAAATTCAATAACATTAAAACTGTATACAACATACACAACATAGAATAAATAGAGAATTGTACTTATCTTTTGATTGAGAGACCTTCCACCCCGTAGCAGAGCTATGACTCCATCGGGCAATGGCTTCCCAAGATAGCCATGGTCCACAATCCTTATCCACATGGTCTAGGCCAAGGTACCAAACCTCAGCAGCACTCCAACCATTCAAACCTCAGCAATACTCCAACCAACGGTCTCTCATTCCCCACATGCCTATCCACCCGGGAGTATACACCTTCATAAGCACAATCCATCGGTGCTACACCTCCCTTCCTTGGGCTTGGCAACAGGCCGGACCGGAAGTCTTAGAGCACCATGGCTCCAGGAGTTCCAACTTCCCTCAAAGGTTTCCAAGTAGCATCTTCCCGAGATACTCTTTGTAGCCAACATTTTAACTTTTATCAACATCATCTC
>ML796699.1:210919-252726 GCA_009831015.1 Picea engelmannii | reverse complement strand
TTAAGCCTGGGAAATAATATTTTAATATTATTTTAAAAAGAGACATGTGCATTTCTGTTTATCCTAAGTTCCTGGCAAGGGAGGGAACGTGCAAGGGGATGCACGCTATGGAATGCATGCAGTTCCTAGGGTGACAAGTGTCAACCCTGGTGCATACAAATATAATCGCCAAGATGAACCATGGGAGGGGATCTTCTCATCCATTCGGACCCGAACCCCTGAGCGTGAAACCGGTATGACCTCTGCCAGAATACCCCGGGGCCATCTCTGAAGCCGTAAAGCCTGTGTTTGTTCTGCAAAAATACGTGTACGCCCTCTGTTCTGGGAGCCGAGAAGATTGTGTCCGTCTGATAAGCCAGTTGACTCTTTACCCGTTCCAACCAGGGATTATGTGTAATTTCCTGCATGGATCGTGGTCACACATTTCTAGAACCATCACCGTGAGATCATCCTGTGACTGCTGAACTGTTTTGGGGAATCCTTGTCTATGTTTCCCATGGGTTGTTGTGACCACGCAGTACTGGACTGCGTGAGGCTTGTTGGCCTGTGAGCGACTCCTCCAGGTGAGAGAGTGCACAGAGGGAGAAGAGAACTCCTGGAAGGAACCCTATAGCTGCCATATAGCCCGGAGACTTCTGGTCCGGTCTATTCCTGTAATCCAAGGTAAGGGATACTGGCAGCCGAAGGACTGTCTAGGTGACAGAGAAGGTGCACTCTCTTGGGGTGGAATAGGCATGTGGGGAATGAGGGTCTATGGGCAGTGAGCGTGGGAGATTCCTGGGAGAGCTCTCTTCCTGATGGTTGTGTATGACTGAATTCCCTGTAACCTCAGCCTAGCCTAGGATTCCCTGCCTGGGGGTGGAGCTCGGTCCCATCTCGGGGTTGACCCACTGTTGAGATGATGAACAGTGTGGTCTACGGTTGGGAGGTTCATGGGAGGCCTGCACTTGGTTGGTGAAGTCTAAAACTGTTAAAAGATAAGTATTCTGAATTATGCTTGATCATGTGTTGCATGACTGAGATGTTTATGTATCATGTTTTCCACTGTGTAAATGAGTTACTGTTGAATGTTATGGCTTGTTTAATTGTAGCAGCAACTTATATATTTTACTCTGAGATTTAAGTGTGTTTAATTGTTAAATGCATGTGCTTATAATTCCAGTATGAATTATGTAAAATTCCATGTATAGAATGGTAACTGAGAGGTTTGGAAACCTCAGTAGTGAAAATGTACACTACATAAATATTGAGTCCCAGAATCATGATTAATCAGCACTTCAAGATCCACATCATTGGGAGTTCAATGCAGCACCAAGGAACTACTTAATTCAAGCAATCTGATGGTAAAGATCCTATAACATGGATATTTTAGATGAAGAAATTATTTCATTTACACCAAATTCCAACTTTACAAAAGGTAAATGTTATAGATTCGTATATAGAACCTAATCAATTTATTTGGTATCCAATGGATTTGTTAACAAAAAAGGGACTCCATTATCTCTTGTTCCATTTTTATAAATGAATTGATATCACATTATGGGGATATTAAGAGAAACACATTCTTTATTCAATTGATAAATCTTTGGAAAAAATATCCAAGTACATAACACATTCAACAATTTCCAAAGCTTAGTCTCAAGGTAAAGAACATTCCATAGGATAATTTTTTATATCTCTTTATGGTAACTTTAAAGGAGAATATTCAACATGAGGTGCATCTCTTCGAACCTAAATCCCTAGAGCATGCTTTCAATATGGAAAGGAAAGTGGAAAGAAAAAACATGTCTACTAGAAGGGTGACCACTAACAACTATATAGAGCACCATGTTCCCCTCTCATAACCTCACTCAATCGACAAGGCTGACACATCGAAATATGAATGAAAGAAGAGAAAAGGGACTATGTTTCAATTGTCACAACAAGTAAAGTAAGGGGCATAAATGTAGTAATCATAAATTATTCTACATGGACTATTAAGAGGAAGAAGATCAAGAATTGGAACCATCTCAAGATCTAGAGCTATAAGAGACTACTCCAAGCATATCTTGTCATGCATTGGACAACATTAGTACTCCACAAACCCTCAAGATAGAAGGACGTCTCAAAAATAAAAAGGTAATAATGTTTATTGATTCTGGTAGTACCCATAACTTCATCAATTACAAATTACAAAAACTTGTCAATTGATTTGTATTTCCAACACCAAAGTTTCAAGTAACGATTATAAATGGAGGTACCATACATTGTTAAAGGAAGCACCATAGTATTAATCTTAATACGGGGGACTATTTATTGTATAGTCCCATGATTGCAATCCAAATGGGTGGTGTTGATGTTTTATTAGGGGACCAATGGTTACAATAATTGGGAACAATGGCCCTTAATTTTCAAGGTATTTTCATGAGATTTTCCTCAAAAGGAAAGGTAATTGAGTTGAGAGGTATCCAAGGGAAACATGTTAAAGTGATAAGTTCTAACATCATGAAAAAATTACTCAAAAAGGGACACCATATTGTAATTTAACAATTGTTCTCACTGGATGTTCAAATATCTATATCCTCTTCTCTAGTGGATCTCCAAAAGGTTATCAACAATCATTCCAAGGTATTTGGAGAGATGCCTAAGGGTCTTCCTCCTATTCAATATCATGACCATGCTCTTCATTTGCAACCAGGAAGTGTACCACCTAACATTAGGCCTTACATGTACCCATATTCACAAAAGAGTGATATTGAGCGTATGATTCAATAAATGTTAGAAGTCAACATCATTCAACCTAACCAAAGTTATTTCTCTTCACTAGTGGTGATGGTTACAAAAAGGTATAGTTCATGGCATTTGTGTCTAGATTATAGACAACTCGTCAAAATGACCATCAAAGATAAGTTTTCTATTCTTTTCATTGATGAATTATTAGATGAATTGTAGGGAGCAATTTTGTTTACTAAGTTAGAACTTTTTTATGATATCATCAAATCAAAATGAGGCAAGAAGACATTACCAAAATAACCTTTAGAACACATGGAGGTCATTATGAGTTTTTGGTTATGCCATTTGGCCTTACCAATGCACCTTCAACATTTCAAAGCTTGATGAAATCTATTTTGAAATCCTTCCTTAGAAGGATTGCGTTGGTATTTTTTGATGATATACTAATCTATTGAAAATCTTGGGAAGATCATGTACAACATGTTGAGAAGGTCTTAAAACTATTGGAAGAGAAACAACTATACGGAAGTCCTTCCAAGTGTGGTTTTGGGGTTCAAGAAGTTGAATATTTGGGTCATATTATATCTCATGAAGGTTTCAAAGTGGAACCTAACAAAATTAAAGCTATGATGGAATGGAAAATTCCCAAAACCTTGAAGAATATTAGAGGATCCTTAGGATTGTCAGGCTGTTGCCACAAGTTTGTCAAAAATTATTGTCAAATAACAACACCTCTAATGACATTATTAAATAAGGAGGCATTTTATTGGACTCAATAAGAAACCAAATATTTTGAAAAACTTAAGGAGGATATGTGTACAACTCCTATCCTAGCCACACCTATCTTCAAAAAAACCTTTATAGTGGAGTGTGATGCCTTAGGCCATGGGCATTGGTGCAGTTTTAATGCAAGAAGGAAGGCCCCTTACATTTGAAAGTAGTCAACTTAAAGGAAATAAATTACTCAAACGCATTTATGAAAAATAAATGTTGGCCATACTACATGGAGTTAAGAAATGACACCCTTACCTAATAGGAGGACACTTCAAAGTAAACATAGATTATGATAGTTTGAAGTACTTCTCGGAACAATGATTATCTTCAGAAGAGAAATAGAAATGGTTTACAAAGATGCTAGGTTATGACTTTGAAATTATCTACAAAAAATGAAAACATAGTATGGTAGCATATTCACTTTCAAGGAAATAAGAAGAAATATAGGGTTTAATATGTGCTAATTCCATTCCACAATTTGATTGGGTGGAAGAAGAAAGGATAGAATGGAAGCAAGATCAAAATATATGCAAGATAATTCAACAACTACAAAATGACCCAAGTGCATTAGATAATTTTTTGTGGAAGAATTTTTTGTTGTAGTATCAAGATTACTTGTATCTATGCAAGAATTACCAACTCAAAAAGAAAGTCCTTTTGGAATTGCACACTTCTCCTATAGGAGGAATTCATGGTTCTTGAAAACTTACCATAAGATGAAGAAGGATTGTTTCTGGGAATGTATTAAACCTTGTGTTCAAAATTTCATGTTGAATGTGCGGTATGCCAACAGAATAATAGAGAGACAATAAAGTCCCCAGGTATCCTAGAACCATTAGCTATACCAAGTCAATATTGGGAAGAGGTTTCAATGGACTTTATTACATGTTTACCCAAATATGAAGGAAATAATGTCATCATGGTAGTAGTGGACCGACTGACAAAGTGTGCTCATTTTGTTCTCTTTCTCATTTTTTAAAGCAAGTATAGTAGCCACAACATTCATGGAAACAATTCAAAAGCTATATGGAATCCCCAAGATTATTCTAAGTGATAGAGATCCAATTTTCACTGGAAAATTTTGGAGTGAATTATTTTCTTGTTTGGGTACTCAATTGGCTCACAACTAATGTTACCATCCTCAATTTGATAGAAAAATTAAGATTGTGGGTAAATGTATAGAAGTATATCTTCATTTATTTGCATCTAATAAACAAACAAAATGGATCAAATGGTTTCCCTTGTCAGAATTGTGGTACAAAACATCCTTCCATACTTCATAAAAATATTTCCCCATTTATGGAACTTTATGGATGCCATCCTCCATCCATCACATCACTCTTGAAAGAGAATGCAAAGGTTCAAGAAGTGGAGGACCACATAGGGCACCAAAAAGAAGTTCTAAAACTATTGTATGACAACTTGGTTATAACATAGAATAGGATGAAACAACAAGAAGATCAACATCGCAATGAAAGGGAATTTGAAGTGGTGGAATGGGTATTGTTTAGGCTACAACCATAGAAACAAATGTCCCTCAAGCAAAAAAAGAAGGAAAATACATTAGAACCCAAGTTTTATGGTCCCTATAATGTGTCATAGAGGATTGGAAGTACGTCTTAAAAATTGAAGTTGCCTCAATATTCACGTGTACATCTAGTCTTCTATGTGTCTTTCCAGTTCAAATTATTTTTCCATGGATTAATGAAGAAGAGAAAATCATACTAGAAACATAAACAATCCTTGAAACATAGAATAAGAATATACTAAATTGAGAAATTACTAAGTACTTCATCAAGTGGAAGAAACTACCCGTGGAAGAGGCGACATAGGAAGATGAGTTATTCATGTTGAAAGACCTGTAGTTAGTCAAGTGTTGAGGAAAACACGTGTTTGAAGGATGGGGGCATGTTAAACCCTAGATAATGAGTTATATTTCTATTGTTATATTAGTGTTGTCAACTAGATCCATTAATTGTAATGTCACTCTTTGTCTCCCCCCCCACACTAATTATACCTAGTTTTAGAATCATCTCATCTCATTCTTGTACATTTATTCTATTGTACAAGGAGGTTTCCCTCTGGAAGAGACTTATCTTTCATTCTTATATCTATTTCCCCAAGCATGGAGCTTCTTCACTTTATTTTTAAACTATATTAGTATTTATTTCCTAACATACAAAATCTTCTAGTGGAATATCCATGGAAATTTAGAGATTATTAAACTTGCTACATTAGTCGAGAATATATTTCCTTATGAAACTAATTGCATGCAATTTTTCATATAAACAACAAAGAGATGTTCCTATTAGGACTATTTCAATAATCAACCTGAAAACAAATAATGGTGAGTGTCATAACGTAAAGGGAGGACAAATGGACTTTGGGAAGTGATTTGGTTAGACATGACACTGTTAACCATATTCACATTGCAATCTCGATTCCATCAATGAAAAGACGAGGCGTTCATGCCAAGTTTATCTTGAAGACTACTTACTTGATAATGAAATATGTAGTATACTTTTATATATTCAAAGGTATATACAATCATGATAGGGTATACACCCTATGTATCAAGAATCACTGAATAGGTTTTACCATATTCATTAGTACCACAAAATTGTTGGTAGATGATGATATTGTAATTTAATTAAATTCACATGAATAAATTTATTCTTTGTACTCTGCTTTATCTACACATACTCAAAATTTGATTATTTGGTTATTTGTATTTATGCTATACTCTTATGATTGATTCTAAATAACATATGATTTGATTCTAAATAACAATTTTATTCATAATACCAATTGAAACTTAAATAAAACTCTCTTTTAATAATGTTAAAATAAAGAAATGAGAAATCTCCAAACTCTTTTAAGAATGTTAAAATAAAGAAACAAAAGAATCATTTTGAGATAATTTGAAACTTTTGAATTTTTTTTTTCTTATTTTTAGTTTATTTGTTTTTCTCTATATCTTGTGTCTTATTTATTTAATATTTACATATTAAAAATAGTTCAACTATTTTTAAATTTACATCATTGACATATACATAACATCTCATCCAGGTTCAAACCTTTCTCTTTGTACTTCAAATACTTATCCCAACTTTTTCAATTAGATATTTAATTAGTGTACACAATTTTAATTATGAATTTGAAGAATAAAAACATATATGTATATATTAATGTTTAGTATTTTTTTAATTTTTTTTTAAATTATATTTTTTATTATTAATATAGATGTTATATATTTCTTTCATATTTTTTTTTAATCAAAATTACATTTAATCAATTTTCTAAATATGTAATAATAAGAATAAATATTATTTGATTCATAATTACTTTAAATTGTGTCCCATGTTGGATCATAAAAAATGTATAGCAAGGGAACTTCCACAATTAGTATGGTGTGCTTATAATAAAAACAACTACATAAAGTTGTATGGTGGAGCATCTCCCACCACCTAATACACTCAAAGCCAAAGCTATGTCATGTGTAAGGCCAAAGGATAACATCTTCTAGCTTCTTCTCCATCACCCCCCATTATGAAAGGGAAATTAAGAAAACTAGATAAATACACCTTTTTTTAACTAATGTTTTTGGAATGTACATAGGGATAGTATGTATGGTATGTAGGGAGTATGATTAATGTAATATTAGGAAATTAAGGGGATATTTATGTGATGTGGTCATGGAATAAGGTCGACTATGTAATTAGTGGGTAATAAATAGGTTCATTAAGTAGTCTCATAGTAATAAATGTAATAATGAGTAGATGAGAGAGTATATATGCACATGAATACCATTATGTTGGGATACAATAAATGTTGTATTATAACAATAATTACTTGTGGAGTGATTCCTTCTAAACAAGTGTTAATAAATGCAAAGTGGTTGTGACATTTCATAATTGGGGTCATAATATGGAATTAGAGAAGTACCATAGAAGTTACACCTGTCTCAATTTTAAATTCATTTGGTACTTTTATCTCTCTATTTATGAACTAGGTTACAATAGAATCATAATGACTATGTAATTTCAGAATTACGGCCATGATATAGAATTATAGAAGTATCGTGAAGGCTACACTCATTTAAAGTTTAAATCCTTGTGGTACTATTATCTCTCTATTTATGAACCAAATTGCAATAGGTTCAATTTCAATAGAAGCATAATGGCCATGCATTTCATAATTAGGGCCATAATATAGAATTAGAGAAGTATCGTGAAAGTTACACCCATTTCAAGTTGAAATTCTTGAAATATAATAATATTTGTGTTTATGAATGATATTGTAGTATAACTAGTGCCATGAGAAGCAAAGTGGTTGTGCCATTTCCAGATTGGGGTCATAATACCAATTTTGATCAATATTAAGGGAGTTATGGCAATTTCAATTTTGTTTCCCCAAAATCCGAGCTACACTGAATAGTTCCATTGAAAAGTAAGTTATTTCTTCAAAACCCTATTTCTAATTACATTTTTTCCAAGTGAGATGTTTTTAATGAAAAAAATGTGATGCTACTAATATTGAAGAATACACAAAAGAGAAGAATTCAATATGGCAAGAGCATTAGAGAATTCGGGTAAGCATTAATTTAAAAGATTATGCTTCCATGTGGTGGAAGTTGCTTAACTATGATAGGATGATGGTACTTTTAGATGAAGCATATGAACAAATATTTTTAGTCTCATGCCAATAAGGAATATAAAGAAAGAACCAAGGGTTTGTTTTCATGTGCAAACTTCCTATTATTGGTCATGGATGTCTTCAAGAGGAGAAGGTCATTATTTCTATAAACCTAGTAGCAAGTATAATTTCATCCATGTCGACTTGGATAAAATATTATAGGTCCCAATAAAGCATTCATATATGAAGATTATAATGGATATATATGTTTTACATTCATATTTTCATGCTATATATATGGATTATGTGGATATTATTCTTGGATATCCTTGGATGGAATTGATGGGTACAGATAATATTAAGGTGTAAACAAAGATTATGAAGTTTTGCTACAAGAAAACGAAAATCACCTTACATGATATTTCTCTTATTAAGAAACAAGGACCCATGATGACACATCAAGAAGTCCTTGTAGGGAATATAATTGTAGTACCAATAGACATATTAAGTGCATTGTCAAAGGTTGAATCTAAAGAAATGTATATAGAATCATTTGAAGGAGAGTCCTAGAAAGGAATAACAATGAAGGAGAATATATGGAGTTCTATAACTAAAGGGAACCACATGTTGAAGAGTTAAAGATAAAAGAACCGATAGCTAATCTTGCTACATATCGCCACCTACACTACCATGAAATACAATAGTCACGAAGGAAAGGTTGTAAGCTTTAGTAAACATACTATGTACCAATATGGATTCAGAAAGACACCCATACATAAATACATCATGGAATAAAATAAATGAGCGCATATATCAACACATCATAGTGACAAAAAGGAACCAAAGTGACAACTAGAATCAATATCGAGGTCATAAGGCAGAAGTTGGACCCCATGTTAGAAATTCACTAGGATGGATGGATGTTTGTTCTTGGTGCCAATTGACTACATTGCTTAATAGATCTTATTATATGGCTTACACTCATGCTTCAAGGATGAAACATGCAAAGGGGGATGGAATGAAATTTACCTAGGGAGGATAATTAATGTAATATGAGGCACCTAGGGAGGTACCTAAGGGGAATAATTAATGTAATGTGGCCATAATCATGGAATAAGACCAAATAGTAATTGTTGGGTAATAAATAGGTCCACAGGTATTTGCAGGTAATAAATGTAATAATGAGGGGTAGATGGCATAGACCCCTATGAATACTCATGAGAAATTATATAATTATATATATATACACGCGCGCGCGCACACACACACACACACACACACACATGAGTATCATTGTATGGAGATATGTTAAGGATTATATTGTAACAAACATTGTTTGTGGAGTGATGGGTTCTATTCTCACTATGGCTTATTATTACATTTATTACTCCCTAGCTACCTAGTGGGCTTGTTTATTATCCACTAATTACCTAGTGGGTGTTATTTCATGGTTATGGCCACATTACATTAATTATCCTCCTTAGGTACCTCCCTATGTATCTAATATTACATTAATTATTCTCTCAACATACCTCCCTAGGTACACTACATTCCCTCCCCTTTCCATGTTTCATCTTCAAAATGTGAGTGTAAGTTATATATTATGATTTTTTTAAGCAATGTAGTCAACTAGTATCAAGCACTAACATCCATCCATCCTAGTGAAATTCGTGCAAGGGGTCTAACTTTTGCCTTGCCACCTCAATCTTAATTATGGTTGCTCCTTTGGCATCTTGTTGTCATTTTGCTATTTTTATAGCCTCATTTATTGATTTATTCCTCTATGTTTCTCTATATTGGGTGTTTTTTTAGTCTCATGTAGGTCCATAGTAGGGCTACTAATGGCTATGGAATTTTCCTTGCCACCTCAATCTTGATTATGGACTTTCCTTGATGACTGTTGTCTCTTACGGTGGTGAGGGTGGCGATATTTAGAAAACTTGGCTATTGGTTATTCTTTCTTTCATTATTCACCCTATGCTTCCTTTAGCTCTGTAGATTCTTCTTCCTTTTTATTACAGTTCCCTTCTTGGGGATCTCCTTCATGTCCTTTTGTGGAATATTTTATTAATTCAACCTTGGATTATTCATCTGATATGTCTATAGGAACTATAATTAATTTTCCTCCAATGACTACTTCATGTGCCACCTTGGGTCCTTATTTTCGAGTAAAAGAAATATCCAACATTGTGATTTTCTTTTTCTTGTATGAAATTTCCATAAACATGTTTTGCACATATGTTAACTATACCCATTGACTCCATCGAAATATATCTAAGAATAATATCCATATCATCCATATATTTAGCGTGAAAATCAAAATGAAGAATATATTTATCAATATAAATATTCAAATATTTAAAAATTTGAACATTCTCACCCTCAACTGTTGTGCATTGACTATACTTTATGTGGACCTGAAATCTTTTAGCCCATACAACATTGATGAAATTATTATTACAACTAGGGTTTAAAATAATAATGACCTTCCCCTGCTGAAGGAATCCATGAACTTGCAATAGAAAGTTGTCAAATGAAAATAAACCTCTAGTGCTATTTACCATTCTTAGTGGCATGAGATCACATTTATAAATATGTTTTTTCATAATCTTCATCTGAAAGTATGAATATCTCCTTAGAATAAAATTACTTACCCCATATAGTCACTTTGTCTCTTAGATTAATGTATAGAGTGCTTTTCAAATGAAATGGATTTTTTACTTAACGACTTCTATGTATTCTTTAATACTAGGACCATATAAGTTTCTTGTAAAATACATCTTCGTTGTGAATACCCAAACATAGAATTGGGGTTTTGAAGAAATAGGTTATTTTTCAATGGAGCTCTTTTATGAGGCTAGGGTTTTGGGTAGCGAATTTTAAACGACCACAAATCCCTCAATATAGATTGAAATTTCTACATTTACCTCAATTATGAAATGACATGGTCACTTAGTGTTTAATGGAACTAACACTATCGTAATTTGGTACACACATACAAATCTTCCAAAGGGTTTTTGACTTCCAACATAAAAGAGTTGTAACTTTTGTGATAATGTCTAGAATCACTATTACAACCCAAATACGACAACCAATCTTCATCTATTGATACTAGTTCTACTCCAATCCAGTTCATAAACAGAGAAATAATTGTGTCACGATAATTTCAAATTGAAATGGGTGTAACTTCTTCAATACCTCTTTGATTCTCTATTATGACTTCAATTTTGAAATTCCATGGCCACTTTGCTTCTACTGGCATTGGTCTAGTTGCAATTTGGGTGCAATGTGAAAATATATATGCTCTATAGTACTTGCAGTCATCATTGATAAAAAAACCCATAAAACAATTGATTTTAAATCAAAGATATCTTTACTTCTTGGAATCCAATTTGAGCATTGAGAAGAACTCTAATATGCAATTTGTTTCTTCAAATTCTACACAAAACGATTTTGAAATAGATTTGAGTGTTGTTGTCCTACTTTTCACCTTGACAATTTACCCAAAAAAAAGGGAAAAAAGAAAAAGTGTATTCTTACCTTTTTTTTTTAATCCAAGAAAGAGATTTGATACCACTTGTAGTATACCTTAGTATATAAAAGATAGAGACCCTTAACTTCAAAATCACAAATTAAATCCACACAAAAATAAATGCAATAATATAGAGCAAACCCTTAACATAGGGTAACATGATCTAGATTGGATCATTACATGATTTTTCATCTATGTTGGTACTTGTGGGTGGAAAAATTGGAGGAATTGACTTGTAGGGCAAATTTTAGTGGTAAGTCCCAATTTGGAAATTTGGGGTTCAAAACCTTCTTAAGCTATTTTGAGGCATCAAATGACATTTTTGGGGGTCAAAACTTTGTGAACGTAGCTCACAACCCCTTGACACTATTCTACACATTGAGATCTTTCCAATGGTGTAAAAATCACCTCAATCATCACTCATATGTGGAAGTTATGTCTCCCACAAGTTGACCTACCTTGTTGACCACCATGGTACAAGTGGTTGCCATGCCAACCGCCATTAATCACACATGTGGGGATAGCTACCCATGGAATTTCAAGAAGATTATAGAATGTCCAAAACCTTATCACTAATTGAGGGTTGAGGATGCAAAAACCCTAACCTTGGATGACTATCATGCTATGTTAAATACCAAGCCACTAGGAGGAGAAATGATTCAATTCCTTAGCATTGTACTTGTTCCAGAGTTGAACAAAGCATCTAGAAGTGGTATTTTGAGAGCATAACAGAGGGGGTAGGAGATTCTGTATTGGTTGTTTAGGCCACAATGTCATAGGAAACTCCTTAATGAATGTGCCTTTCTTTGTATTTGCATTTTCATAACTGAAGAAAAGAGAGCATAGAATAGGCCTCGCCTTCTAGTTGGGTTTTCTACTGTATTGGGCTTCCTCGGACACATATTGTGTTCAATGGTGTGGATGGTGTGTTTATTTTCTTGTTCTTTCATTTCGATTTCAGTTATTTCATAAATTCAAGCACTAAGCTAGTAATAATTAAATATGATATCTAAGGAAATAACCTTGAACAAAAGAATATTTTAGTATAATACAAGATCTACTGTGACAAACTATTCCAATGGAATACCCATGATAGTTTATAGATCATAATACTTTCAATTAATCCTTATAGAAGGAATCACTCAACAAGTCATGCTTCTTATAATACAATCCTCAACATATATCCATATAATGATATTGATCTGGATTGGATCATTATATTATTTGTCATCTATCTTGATGCTTTCAGAGTGGAAAAAATTGGAGGAATAAGCTTGCAGGGTCATTTTAATCGCAGGTCCCAGTTTGGAAAATAAGGTTTTGAGGCCTTCCAGATCCATTTTGAGGCATCAAATGTCATTTTTGGAGGTCAAAAATTTCCTACTTTTATCTTGGATCCCTTAACACTTCTCTATACATCGATACATATCCAACGATGTAAAAATTGTGTCAATTGGAGCTCATATGCAAAAGTTATGCCTCCCACAAGTTGACTTATGGTGTTGACCACCATGGTATGAGTAGATGCCACATCAACCCCCATTACTCATGCATATGAGGCTAGCCAGGTATGTAATTTCACGAATATTCTAGAAGGTCCAAAACATTATCATAATTTAGAGTCGAGGAAGTCGAAAAAGGAAGTCAAAACCCTATCCCTAGATGTTTATCGGGCGATGTTAAATACCAGGCTGCTAGGAGGAGAAGGGGTTACATTCTTTAGCATTGTATTTGTTCCATAGTTTAGCAGAACACCTAGGAGTGGTATTTTGAGAGCATAATAGAGGAGGGGAGATTTTGTAGTAGACGTACAAGCCACAATTTTAAAGGAAACTCCACAAAGAGTGCCTCTTTCTTTGTACTTGCATTTGAAGAAAATAGAGCAGAGTGGCCTCACCTTATAGCTAGGTTTTCTCCTATATTGGGTTTCCTAGGTTATATATTTTTCTTATTTGTGGATGATGTGTGAGTATTTATTTATGCTTATTTTTTCCTTTCAACTATTTCATACATTTTAAGAAGAAAACCAGTAATTAAAGAATCCAAAATCTAAAAGAAATTAACCTTCACAGTAAATATTTCAATATTTTATTAGATCTGTTGTGACAAATTGTCCAGTTGAATATCCACAATAATTTACAGATCATATACTCATGTGTATATGTAACATACCCATCCACCCACAGGTCAGGCTACATCACCTCAAGCCCACTTTCGGACTTCTTTCAACTTCTGGTCTAACTTGTAATTAATAAAGATGCATGGAGTAGTCACATGCATAGATCAAAGTTCATGATACACCATAATTAAGAAGAACCATAGGTCACACACAACAATAACCAACAAGCAAACATACTATGGATACGAAATTCATAGATAAATAAATACACAGCGGAATAATTACAAAAGTAAATAAAACCATAACAGAGAGCACTTATCTTTAATGAAACAAATCACCAACTAGATGTAGATCAAGGACGTTCCACCCAACCATAGACAATGTTGTTCAAGGTCTCAACAACAGTGTAACCCCCGAGATAGGGATATGAATCCACAAGGATGGTTCCAGAGTGTCACTCGGCTTCCCAAACCAGTCAACACTCAAGCTCTCATAGGATTTTCAACACCCACAACAATCTAAAGTACACCAACTCTCTGCTACCCAGCATGCACAAACTAAGACAATTGACCCCCTTCTCTGTGACACAGTCCCTCAGGCTGTCAATATCCTTTTAGGGATCTAGTTTAGCTAGTCTAGAATCTCCATGTTGGGACTCTGAGGACTCGCAACAGTGAGAAAAATGGAACACATGCCAAAGCATCTTAGACATACAGGCCTGGATTCATGGCTGGAATACACCAGCAGTCTATACAACTAACAAAACCATGGCTCCTCTTCAACAGTTCATTTTTCCCTTCCCAAGACAAAATGCGAATGAGGAAAGGCGAGTGGGTGAAAGAATTAATAGAGTGATAACAGAACGAAACGTGTGAACAACGAGAAATTGAGTGAGTGAGTGAATGAGTGAGAAATAAGAAACTAGAAGAATAAGAATGAGAACCCCACAAACAGACCAAGGACAGGTTTATGTAATTCTTGGAATTAAGGAACCACTTGGCCTTCCCCCCAAGAAGCTCATGTAACTTTTATTCTCCATTAAAACAAAATGGGTAAATAAAATATAAAATAAATACTTAGCCCCTCAAGCCCCCTCTCTTGTGCAATAATAGCCCCCTATAACTCTTGTCCTTGTCTGTCTATTAGCGAGTGATGTATTTATTAATAATAATGACCAAAACATTACATTTCCTAGGCACAGTGGCCTCTTTTAATTGTTTGCCCACTTTGGCCTTTCATGGATTAACAAAATACATTGTTTAATACGAGGCTCAAAACCCAGGGTGTTACATCCCCTCCCCCTTATTTTGGCACTATCCTCAGTGCATATACAAAACAACGATCAAAATCTCAAAATTTATTCAAAAAGTTGTTGGTACTCTTCTCGCATGGCATCTTCATGGTCCCAAGTAGCATCTTCAGGACCGTAGCAGGTCCACTGGACCTTTACTAGCTCTATAACTCGATTCCGGATCATTTTGACTTTTATGTCTAATATTCGCGTTGGATGGACCTGAAAGTCTCCCTATGTCTCTACCTGAAAAATATGTCAATCAATAGCATGGTTAGGATCATGTGCATATTTTTTTAGCAAAGATACATGAAATAAATTATGCACATTCATAGAAGCAGGTAATGCAAGCATGTATGCAACTGGCCCTATTCTATCCAATATCTCAAATGGACCATAGAACCTAATTGTTAGCTTTGTACAACTACCCAACTTCAAAGAGCTCTTCTTGGGATTCACTTTTAAAAGCACATGGTCCCCCACTTTAAATTCTCAAGTTGTTTTGTTCTTATCTGCATAAATTTTCTGTCTATCTTGAGTTGCCTTTAAATTCTGCTTAATTCTAACCATCTGGTCTTCCATATCCTTGAGAAATTCTGGCCCAAGTACCACTATGTCTGTTGGGTTGTCCCAACTCACTAGAGTATTGCATTTCCTTCCATACAACGCTTCAAATGGGCTCATTTTCAATGAAGATTGATACCCATTATTATAGGAAAACTCAAACAAGTGCAAGTAATCTTCCCACTTAGAGGGATTATCCATCACATACATTCTCAACATGTCTTCAATTACTTGGTTGACTCTCTTTGTCTTCCCATCTAACTGTGGGTGGTATGTTGTGCTAAATTTCAGATTTGTACCAAATTCTTTAAACAATCCCCTCCAGAAATTTGAAGTAAACTTTGTATCTTTGTCTAAGACAATTGTCTTAGGTATCCCATGCAACCTAGAAATATCCCTCATGTAAATTTCTGCAATATTAATTGTTGTATGAGTCGTTTTTACAGGAACAAAATGAGCAGCCTTTGTCAATTTATCAACCACTACCATGATTGAATCATTTTGTCTTGTTGTCCTAGGAAATTTAGTTATAAAATCAATGGTTACCACTTCCCATTTCTTCTCTGGAATTTGTAATGGATGTAGCAAACCCGCTTGGTGCCTATGCTTAGCCTTCACTCTCTGACATTCCATACATCTAGCAATGTAATCAACAACATCTTTCTTCATTCCTGGCCAAAAAAAATGGTTTCTTACTAATGCAATCATCTTCTGGTAACTGGGATGTCCGACATATGGAACATTATGCATTTCTTTTAATACCAAATTCCTAATTTCTTCGGAACTAGGAACATAAATTCTTTTTTTATGCATAAGTAATCTATCTTCCTTCATCTCATATTCTTTAATTTTCTGTTGTACATTTTCTTGTTGTAAGATTTCCTTTACCTGTAGGTAATGCTGGTCTATGACAACAACATCTAAAATTCTTCTCTTTAAATCTAACTGATGTATACTAACAACAATAACATGCATGAGATGTACTCTTCTACTAAGTGCATCGACAACTTTATTTTATTTTCCTTTGATATGCTTAATGTCAAAATCGTATTCACTTAAAAATTCCAGCCATCTTGTTTTCCTAGAATTCAAAGTTGGTCGTTCAAAAATATATTTCAGACCACAATGGTCTATTCTTAGTTCAAATCTCTTCCCCATGAGATAATTCCTCCACATATTCAATGTGTGAACAATGGAAACAAGTTCCAAATCATGTGTGGCATATTTCCTCTCATTTTCTTTAATCTTTCTAGACGCATAACCAATGACATGTCCATTTTGAGTGAGGACTCCACCAAGTCCTTCATTGCATGCATATGTACATACCACAAAACTTTCATTTGGGTCAAAAATATTTAAAATAGGTGCATTAGTAAGTAATTCTTTCAGTAGATTAAAGTTCTCTTCACACTCAAATGTCCATTCAAATTTAGTTCCCTTCTTTTGCAAAGAAGTGATGGGATGCACAATCTTAGAGAACCTTGCTATAAATCTTTTGTAGTAACCGAATAATCCCATAGAAGATATGACTTCTGAAACATTCTTGGGTGTTGGCCATCCTCTAATGGCTTCAATCTTCTCTGGATCTACTGCTATACCTTGTTCTGAAATAATGTGTCCCAAGTAATGGATCTGTTCTTGGTAAAAATAAAACTTACTAATCTTGGCATACAATTCATGTTCCCTCAGTACTTTCAATACCAATCTTAGGTGATGTTCATGCTCTTCCTATGACTTAGAATAGACAAGTATGTCATCCAGGAATACTATGACAAACTTATCCAAATAATTTCTGAATATGCCATTCATTAAACATATAAAGATAGCAAGTGCATTGGACAATCCAAATGGCACCACTACAAATTCATAATACCTGTACCTAGTTCTAAAGGATGTCTTATTGATGTCTTCTTCCTTGATTCTTACTTGATGGTATCCTGATATCAAGTCTATCTTTGAAAATATATTTTCTCCTCTTAGCTGATCAAAGAGGTCATAAATTCTAGGTAGAGGGTACTTGTTCTTCACAATGGTTTTATTCAACTGTCGAAAGTCAATACACGGCCTCAAACTTCCATCCTTCTTTTTGACAAAGAGTACTGGTGCTCCCCAAGGTGAAACAATTGGAATTATGTACCCTTTCTTCAACAATTCTTCCCACTGCATTTGTAATTCTTTTAATTCTAGTGTACTCATTTTGTAAGTTTTTTTTTATACCAGGGAAACTCTTGGCATTAAATCAATAGAGAAATATATCTCCCTCTTTGGTGGAAACCCTGTTATTTCTTGGAATACATCTTCAAATTATTGTAGTACCGAAAATTCTTCAAGGCTTGGCCCCTTTGTCTTTGTTGGCTCCTCCACATGGGCTGCATACAATTGAAATCCTTTTCAGAAAAATCTCTTCAGTTGTAAGGTTGAAATCTCCCTTATAGAGATGGGTCTTGTAACTCCTTTCACAGTGCTCTGTTTTCCTTCTTCATCAAGACATGCAAATATCTTATTATGACAATCTACGACAACATGATTCTTTTCCAACCAATCCATTCCAATTAGAATGTCATAAGACCCCAATGGTATAATATTTAGATCAGTTTTAATATTCACACCATAATACTTATGGAAAAACCTCTAACCATATCTTGGATTCTCCTTTTGGTTCCAGTGGCTAGTTGAACCAAAGTTGATTTTCCAAGCTTAATTTTCTCCAAATGTAGTCTATCCACTATTTTAAGATCAATGTAACAATGACTTTCTCCTGAATCAATTAAAATAAAAACAAGATGATTAATTATCTTACCTTCCACCTCGATCATATTGGATTGGTACTCTGCTTGTCTATCATCTAAGGTTGCATAAATTCTTCCAATGTCTTCTACTGTTGTTTCCTCTTGGATGTTGTGCATGGTCTTCACTCTGTCCTTTTTGTGAGGGAAATCCTTGTAAACGTGATCTTCTTTGCATCCCCAACATTGGATTGGTGGTCTTCCCCTTTTTCCCAAGGAGTCTTCTCTCTTGGATTCATCCTTAGCATTCTGGTCTTGGTGATTTTTATTTGGGCTATTTCTATTAAAAGGAGGTTTGAATCCCTTACTCCTCTGATCAGACTTCTCCTTCTTCTTATCCTTCCATTATTTTTGCATGGACTCTCTGCCCTTTTCTTGCTCATACATGTACTTATCCTTCCTGATGGTCTCATTCAAGGTCCTAGGTTCATCATATTAAATATTCTCTTTATAAAAGGATGGAGGTCCACTTAAAAACCTTTGTACTTTCACCTTCTCATCTTTTATAAACCCCACATACTTTAGCAGCCCCACAAAATTATTTTCATACTCTGCAATGGTCATGCTTCCCAGCCTAAGTTCAAAGAACTCCTGCATTTTATTTTCATAGAAGTGTTCTGAAAGGTACTCCTTCTGAAAATATTTCTTGAACTGATTCCAAGTGATCCTATTCTCATTAATATGTTCAACTTGCTTCAGTTGATCCCACCACATAGCAGCTTTCCCATGTAAATGGTATATGGCAATTCTGGCTTCTAGGTTTGATGAGTAGTTATGCAATTGAAAATACCTCCCGAGTCCAAGCAACCATGCCTGAACATCATCTTCCCTTTCTCTTTCACCATCAAAGGATGGTGGCTTAATATTCCTCAACTCTCCTTGCAAACTGACAAATTCATGTCTTCTTCTTTGGTGCATAATAGGAGACACCTCTAGACTACTTATGGAATCTTCAGATGCATAAAATTTCCTTGTTTAATAGGGAGGTGAGTGATGTCTATGAGTTCTACTAGCACTTATTGAATAACCAGTTCTTCTGCATTCATATCTTTTTTCATGACATCTTCCCTCTTCCTCCTGTTTTGAGTTTGATCCATTCTTTGTTTGCCTTTACAACTTATTTAAGATTTGCATCACTTGAGAATTTATCTGATTTTGTTATCTTATTAGTCCCATCTCGTTGTCTGCTTTGTAACTTTGCACCTCTATTTTCAAGCTTCTCACAGTCTCTGTCAATGTTTCTTGCTCCCCTCTATCCTTCTGTCCGTTGGATTTTGTCTCTGCATTACCAACACTAATATTTTGACCTTTGGCCTATTTATCATGGCTGGAAGCTCCCTCTCATTCTTAAATTTCTTGAATACGCATTCTTATACTAAACTGATATGTTCATACCCCAAAATTCTGCAAAATGTGGAAGCTACCATTTTGTTAGAATTATGCATATTAAAAAATATTCCAAGCAATTTTATAGGTACTTTTATTCTTGATTCATGAATAAATATCACCGTTATCCAAAATAGAATGATTCCAGGTCCTTCTCCTCTAAATCAAATTTCCAACAACTGAAATCTCACCCCAATCGGATATCAAAGCTGGAAGTTAGGGATCCCTGAAAAAAATACTGTCAACCCCCCTTAGATGATACATAAATCGAATTCCGCCCAGGCGCCTCCTTCAAACCATGTTCCATGTGACCACGACTTGAAACCGTGGCTTAATCACCCTTTAATGCCCTACTTTGTGTTTTTTCTACACAGGAGCTGGCACGAACACCATGTCTAAGGGCTTGGTTACCTTCCAAGCCCCTTTTTACCTTAGCATGGGACCTGCACTGGGACCAAGTCCTCCGAACTTTGGCCTTCATATTTTTTCCCTTGTCAAATTTCGTTTTCCCTCGGAGTTACAATTCGTCGAACCCGTCAATCATTCCACTAGCAAAAACAAACGGTCTAGACTTAATCTCCCTTCAAATGGATGGTCCTGCCCCCATCTGGAGGCTTCAATGAGATCAAAGGTTGCGACCTAATCAGGCGTTGAGATGAACGACTATCAACCAATTCAGAAATTTGGCGCTTCGGGGCTCGAAAATATTTCCTTTCCCGAGTCTTCCACTTCCCCATAGTGGCAATCCGCTGAAGTACTTACACTGTTCATCCATGGTTTAATCGGATGATCGAGACTTAATCAAGCGTTGGGATGGATGATACTTACACACTTCGGAATTTCGATGCTACAAGGCTCTAGGATATTTCCATTCTTGAGTCTACCACTTCCCCAGAGTGACAATCTGCCAAAGTGCCCACCCATCCTCCCTCTGCTTGATCCAACGGTCGAGAAAGGTCCCAAAGGGATCTCAGATCAATGGTCTGCATGCCTTCGCGACTTCAGTCTTCGACACTTTTCACTGATAGAAACTTGGACACCCCCGAACTCATAAACTCCTGGAGATGACATGGCACGCTGACGTCACCTAGGGTGATGTGGACTCGTGGCACATGTGCCACGTGTCACTAAAAAAAGAACAGATTGGGGTCCAAAAGGTACCAATCCTGGGTGACACATGTCCTCTCATGGAACCCCTTCCACGTGGCATAATCCACATCATTAACCACACTGACGATCCACAATCTATGCTTCATATCCGACGACCTGTGTAATTTCATGACTTTACACTTTTGTGAATCCAGTGCTTCGTGGCTTTGATCTGCAACATACCCAGAAATCATCGAAGTGGCAAAGTTCTGAAGTCTGAACTTCGCTAACCCTCCACCACTGCTAGATCTGACGGCCTGCAACACTCCTGAAGTCCTTCCCTTGATCTAACGATCGACGAGAATTATGGGACTTCGACGCTCGAGGTGGTAACATTTCAGCAAAGTTTAAAAATCCTGGAGTGAAATCACCCGAAGTGGTCCATGTTAGGTGACCACGATCGACGACGAATATTCCCCCATGCATCCTATAAGATCGGACAGTTGATGGGACCTCGCAACTATGACCTTCGGCAGTTCAAGCTTTTCCTACCTACCATAATCGTCAAAGCGACGAAGTTCCAAACTCTTTCATCTCCTGCTTGGCTTCGATCGACGACTGACAATCGACAAGATTGATGTGACAATTGTGACTTAATCTTTCCCATCCTTTGGTTTCTCCTTTATCGAACGACCCCTTTTCACCTGCCTTCCGATCTAACGATCCAGAAATCCTTGATCCCACAGTTGTGATTGCTCCCGAATTCAAATGGGGACGGTCACGATTCTACGATCCTTTACAAGGATCTCCATCTGCACGACGCTCTAGCTTTTGTGTGATCCTGCAATGGCATCTCTCCTAAGATTTATGATTTCAAGGTCATAATTGATCTCAACCATGAGACTCTGACCAACAGATCTAGCCCATACCAGCCCGATGTTTCAACCAGAAGCTCTGATACCAATCTGTAATGTAACCAAGCCACCCACAAGATGGGCTACGTCACCTCAAGCCCACTTATGGACTTCTTTCGACTTCTGATCTAACTTGTAATTAATAAAGTTGAATGCAGTAGTCACATGCATAGATAAAATTTCATGCTACAACATAATTAAGAAGAACCATATGTCGCACACAACAATAACCAACAAACATGCATACTATGGATACACAATTCATAGATAAACAAATACATAGTGGAATAATTACACAAGTAAATAAAACCATAACAAAGAGCACTTATCTTTAATGAAACGAATCACCAACTGGCTGCAGACTAAGGACGTTCCACCCAACCTTAGACAATGCTACTCCAAGTCTCAACAACAGTGTCACCCTCGAGCCAGGGCTATGAATCCACAAGGACGGTTCCAGAGTGTCACTCGGCTTCCTAAACCAATCAGCACTCAAACTCTCATAGGATTTTCAACACCCACAACAATCCAAAGTATACCAACTCTCTTCTACCCAGCCTGCACAACCGAAGAGAATGGACCCCCTTCTCTACCATGCAGTCCCTTAGGCTGTCCATCTCCTTTCAGGGCTCCAATGCAGCTGGTCCAGAATCTCCATGTTGGGACTCTGAGGACTCATAGTTATGAGAAAAAATGAACACAGGCCAAAGCATATTAGGCATGCATCTTAGACATGCAGGGCTTGATTCATGGCTAGAGTACACTAGCAGTCTCTACAACCAAAAAAACCATGGCGCCACTTCAACAATTCATTTTCTCTTCCCAAGCCAAAACGCGAATGAGGAAAGGCTAGTGGGTGAAAGAATGAATGGAGTGAGAATAGAACGAAAGGTGTGAACAACAAGCAATTGAGTGAGTGAGTGAATGAGTGACGAAGAAGCAACCAAAATAACAAGAACGAGAACCCCCCAAACAGACCAAGGATGGGTTTATGTAGTTCTTGGAATTAAGGAACCACTTGGCCTTCCCCCAAGAAGCTCATGTAACTGTTATTCTCCATTAAAACAAAATGGGTAAATAAAGTATAAAATAAATACTTAGCCCCTTAATCCCCCTCTCTTGTGGAATCATAGCCCCTTAATGGTTTACCAAATCACTTTTACCCCCGATTTCTCGTGACATCACCATGGGTGGCATAGTTACCGAAGAAGAAGCCATTGCCAAGGCCTAGTACTTAGATTTGGTTTATTCCCAGTCTGGTACTTTGTATGAGTTAATTCCCAATGCTACCCGTGCCACTAATGATCCATCCAATCCTTCATCCTCATCTCATGTGGACGACGTTATTGGCTACGTCAACACCCAATCTACTCCCAGTTCGACCACACTCTCCTCTATCTCCCCCCAAAATCATATCTCTGAGGTGAATGCAGTTCAATCTACCCTTTCACAACAAACTGGAGGTAAGAAAAAGACAAATAACAAAAACAAAAATAATAATAATAATGAATACCGAAAATTCAAACTCAAACACCTTCTACCTAAAAGAAACCACAACAGAAACTGAAATTCCCATGTCTCATTTGTGGCGACGATCACTACACTCGAGATTGTCCACATCGCGATGAAGTGGCTAAAATTTTTCATTAAAATTCACAACTTGTTGTGCTTACTCAGCCTTTTCCATAACAACAATCCATGGTTTCTCAAACCCCCTCTCCTGGGGCCAGTTCTATCCATCCTCATGATGAGGCCTCGTCAAGTGCACATATTTATATGTTTAATGGGATTAATTTGACCACTCTCTCTACGACTTATGACACACCAGCTAAACCTGACAAAGCCAAGGTCACTAACAGTTCTTTACTGGATCCATCGTTATCCTTCGTTAGTACTCCATCTGTTTTTCCTCCTTTTGGACCACTTCAGATCAAGAAACCTTCGTTCAACTCTATATTATGCCCTCCCAAGAGCACTATTCGTAAATCTACTTTTAATCCTAGTTCACGTGCCGCCCTAAACTACAACATTGTTGAAGATTTGGCTCAAGCGTCGTGTGCTATGTCTACGTTAGAAGTTCTATAGCACCGCCCAAGTCAACGTAGAACGCTCTTGGCAGTTATTGGCACTTATGATCCTGAGTCGTCCAACAATATCATGTTTAACCTGGATAATTATAAGTCTCGAATCTCTCACCAACTAGCTTTTCAAATGGATGTTGTTGTTCACAATCAACAAATTCACTGAACTATGTTGGATGAGGGAGCTTCTACTTGTGTCATGTATTTAGCCTATTCGAAAAGTTTTAAATCACCTGCACTTAAAAAATCCCCTACGATGCTACGCGCATTTGATGGGCGAGGTTTTCATCCTCATGGACTTTTACAGTCCTGAGATGTTCAGTTGGGCGGAAAAACCATTATTGTTGACATCAAGGTGGTTGATCGTCCTGTCGATTACAACTTGTTACTTGGAAGAAGTTGTTTTTATGCCATGCCTGTCGTTGCTTCGTCGGTGTTTCGATGTGTACAATTTCCTCATCAAGGTAAAAGTGTCACTGTCGATCAGTTAGATTTCTCTACACCCAATGTTCATGCTCCCACCACAGAAAACATTCCTTTCTTGGGAGACCACAAGATCATGTATGAAAGCATTGGTGTTGGCTTGCTGAAATATTCTAGCCTTATGGGTACCTTCTCTATACCACTTCCACCAACTTCACATCATATTGCCACCGTCGATATGATTTCAACCACGACTTATCAATCTTTGGAATCATTTGACCCTTGGATTGTACCTATTCCTTTGGAATTCAATACACTAGGTGACACCATGCCACTTAGTCCAGTCGAAACATCATGTGTTGATATCCAATCTGTTTCTCCCTCTTCGGATGACCAACATCTATTGGTGCCCGACCGTTACTCGATGCCATCCTAGTTGATTCCCTTGTCTTATGTTTTTGACAACATTTCCCCATTTTTTCCTTCTGATGAATAGATTATGGAAATTCTTAGTGTCGACGAACTACCTTAGGATGATAACCATCATCGATCATATTTTTTTCCCCCGCTTGAAGAAATCCAGGAAGATATACGCTCTATCTTTCCCCCCCCCCCCTGGATGTTGTCGATTCTTCACCATCTCCCATGACTTCGACTTCCAATGACTTAGATCCGGTAGTCAACATGGTGATCTCTTCGGTAGGGATATTGGAGCCTGATCTCTCTACCCTTATCGAGGCCATCGACATGTATCCCTTCCAACGTGCTTTTCTTCCATCAAGTGAAGCTCTCCTAGAAGCCATGGTTGACGTTAATCCCTTGACATGTATTTCTTCCAAATCATTATCATCTTGGAAGTCATGACTAAGAGGTTACGAGCATAGTTTCTCTTCTTTGTGGCAAGCTCGTTAAAAAATGAAACATAGGCCTTGAGCATAGTTTTTCTTTCTGTGGCAAGCTTGTTAAAAAATGAAACATAAATCTGGGGATTGAACCCGAAGCCTTGAGCATAGTTCTTTTCCTGTGTCAAGATCGTTAAAAAATGAAACAATCACCTCTCATACCAAGTCGAGTCTTTCCTTAAGTCTCATATGTGAACCTTCATTTCATCCACTTGTATCCTTTTTCTCCATCTAGTAGAGAAATTGGTGACAACCTAAAAGTCGGTGATTGAATTGAAGCTTAGGGGCATGTCTCCAGCCTTTGATTATCTTTCTGGAGTTATGCCACTAGCTTTTAAAGCTCGGGGCAGAGTACCAACCATCCCTGGGTATCCATACCTTTGGAAATTACGTTGGGAATTTACAAGCATTATTTAATTTTGTTTCAAGCTTGTGCAATAATGAAACCAATACCGAGCTTAGTCTTTGTTCTTTCTCGTGCTCGTAAATACATGAGAATAAGTTACCGAACTTAGTCTTTGTTCTTTCCTGTGCTCGCAAAGACACAAGAATGTAACCAAGTATACTTTTATCACTTTTTCGGAGTTGTAAAGGTTATACGAAAAAGGAACCCCCTGGAGTCGTCTTTAATCTCTTTTTAGACTCTCTAAACATGAAAATATTGTCGAGTGATCTTTCTTCCTTTCACACTCATTAAAAGGTTTGAAAGGGCGTCTTTCGAGTGATAATTTATCTCTTTTTTGGCCTCACAAGACTAATATTACGAAAAAGGACCACATTGGAGTCGTCTTTAAGTCATTTTCAAACTCTCTAGATATGAAAAACCACCGAGTTTACCTGCTCTGGACTCGTTAAACAATCATACATTGAAGGGCCCATATGGGACCGAACCCTTACTTCTTCCAGTTAGTTAAACAAAGGAAGAGGGACTTACTAAAGGTGAGTTATATCAAGCATAGGTTACCCTCCTCGAGCTTTTTAAACCAAAAAGAGGTACTTGTCTATCTGAATGGGGGAAACAATTGAAGGAAGCAAACCAAGCAGTTTTTGAGAACAATACCAGTAATCCTTACAGTCGCCCTTGAACATGGAACTTTGTCTTTGCACGCATTTTAATCCACTAAACCTTTGCACTGAAAAAATCCTTTGAGTTTTTCCTACTCCTTTGGGTCACCCGATGAAAGTCACATTATCCACTGCATTATCGTGTTTTGGTCCATGTCATGATTCTACTGATGTGCCTCAGTTTTCAAGGGAAGTATTTGCCTCAAGAGTCAACCATCAAAATTCTTATTTCAAATACCCGTGTCAATCCATGTTCTTTTGATCCACCAATTTACATCTCTGTGTCAGTTTCATGTTGTTGATGGGGGATACATCAAGGCCCTCCTGCGCCAAGTCTATTCCTATTGACTTCAACACATTATCCAGGAATTATACCTAGAAACCAGTTAGTACCTTGGGACCTGCATGCCTCAATGGTAGGACTCCTTTCTTCTGACAGTGGGTTTACTTCAAATCATCCATTCACATTCGTTGGAATGTACTAGAGTACGTTGGGAATCATTGACATCAATGGTGATTTCCCTTGCGCCTGTTAACGGTTTACCTCATTGACCGGTAATCAAGTGGTTTATGCCATGTTCGACATCAGGACATCTATTCACATGGTTAGATTCATACTACATTGGGATCGGTAATAAGACCCTGGGTTGAGTAATCACTCTAATTTATACTTTTCCTAGGTTGCGACGGAGTTTCTTTGAACATTGACACATATACTGTAACATAGATCCACTTTGTATTGGTTCGTGGCTATGTATTGTCATTTCGTAGATCCACTGTGTATTCTTCATGGCTACGATCAAGTTCAGGTCATAGGAGTATAGATCCACATTGTATCTTCAGTGGCTATACCATTTTTTCAATATGATTATGGATCCACAGTGTATTTTATGGTGGCCATACCTTAAAAAGTCTTTATCACTCAACCATAGGTATGCCTGCCTTGGGTTTGAAACATGTCATAATATTTGTTTTATGGTTGTGTGCATATTTTTCCAGCCTCTCTAAGTCCATACCCTTGCAGGAAAAAGTCTACAAAGTACTCCAGTCATCATCGTCTTCTAACTTCACACTTTGGGGGGCAATTTGTCACACATTAAAATTACTCACTTCAATGGTGACTTACTATTGTCATTATAAGTGTCGCACTTTTACCTCAAGTGTCGCACTTTTGCCACAAGTGTCAAATGTTGTAGTGTCGCAAATGTCGTAAGTGTCGCAAATATCATATTGTTATCTTACCTATGTTGTCTCTCTAACGACATCATAAGGACACTTAAGACACCTCAAAGAATAGTTTTGAAGAGGAGAAATCAATTGACAAAGAGTACAAGTCTTTTTCCATGGAGTAAACCACTTAAAATTCATTTTTGGAAGGTAGCTCTCCCCTATACACTGTTAGGGTGTGCTAGCATTCCCTAAGCTTCTTTGGGGGAGTGTTATAACGCTCTGTGCACCCTTTTGGGGGAGTGCTACCCTTCCTGAGTGAATTTTGGTTTGTTGAGATAAATGAGGGAAGAATCCCCTCAATCTTTGAAGGTGGTTGGATTCGAATCAAAGGTCTAGGCATGATCTTAGGGAAGATCCTCAACTGAAGGAGAATAATCCTCAACTTATCCCAAATATCTCTCAAGTGGTTGGGTCTCTCTAAGCTTATATAAGGAGGCCTTCTCATGGTGAAAGAGAGGATGATAGAGATTTGAGATACCAAACTTATGATCTCATGAGTGGTATTGACAGGGAGATTGGAGAAGATATAAAGAATCAAACTTATGATCTCATAAGTGAGATACCATTGAAGAATAATCAGTGTGGATTTCTTGAGCAAAGGTTGGACAAAGAGAGATGGAAGAAGTTTCTACACCTTCATCAAAGGATTGTAAGTGTTCTTCATTTGTTCTCATTAATATACATATATGCTTGGCCTCTTTCTTTCAAGTTTGTGTTTGTTCCACATGAACTTGGCTCTAGTAGATAGATCTTTTTTTGAGCTAATCTCAGTAGAATAGGAAGTTTGTTGTATCTATGTTTGTTCTATAGGACTTATCGAGGAGCTCAATATCAAAGCTCATCCTGGACTATGCGAGGACAAACGCCATTAAAAAGGTACACTTTTCTTCTTCCTCTTCATACATTATCTTAATTAGATCTAAAAGGATGTCAGTGACCAATGATAGCAACCTTTCTGTCTTGGTTTTAGGGCTCTAGATACCAAGAGGGAATCCACTTGTCCTCAGGGGGATTCACCTGTAACACTCATGTTATACCAAAATGGAAGAACTTTTGATCTGTAAACTATTGTAGATATTCCACTGGATAGTTCATCACAATAGATCTAATAAAATATTGAAATGTTTATTATGAAGGTTAATTTCCTTTAGATGTCAGATTCTTTAATTATTGGTTTTCTACTTAAAATGTATGAAATAGATAAAATGAAAAAAATAGAGAACAAAAATAAATACTCACACACCATCCACAAATAAACATAAGATATAACATGGGAAACCCAATACAGGAGAAAACCTAGCTAGAAGGTGAGTCGTTTTGCTCTCTTTTCTTCAAATGAAAATAAAAAAAGAGGTGCTCTTTGTGGAGTTGTCTTTAACACTGTGGCATGTATGGCTGCTAAAAAATCTATCTTCCTTTGTTATGCTCTCAAAATACCACTCGTAGGTGGTCTACTCAACTATGGAACAAACACAATGCTAAAGAATGAAACCCCTTCTCCTCCTAGCAGCCTGATACTTAACATCACCCAATAACCATCTAGGGGTAGGGTTTTGACTTCCTCAACCCTCAATTGTCATAAGGTTTTGGACTTTATAGAATCTTCTTGAAAGTCCATATGTGACTAGCCCCATATGCGTGAGTAATGGGGGTTGACAAGACATCTATTCATACCATGGTGGTCAACACGATTAATCAACTTGCCAGAGACATAACTTTTGCATACGAGTTTTGATTGACGTGATTTTTGCATCGTTGGAAAGGTCTCGATGTGTAGAATAACATCAAGGGGTTATAGCTAATGCTAAGAAATTGACCCCCGAAATTACTTTTGATGTCTCAAAATGACTCCAAAAGGTTTCAAACCCCATTTTCCAAACTGATACCTACCATTAAAAAGACGTTGCAAGCTAATTCATCCTATTGTTTCCACTATGAAATTATCGAGATAGATGACAAATAATATTATGATCCAATATGAATAAACTTTCCAAATAAGAGTTATTTCTCACACTTGACAAGTATTCTACTACGCACTTTGCACTTTTATTTTATACTTAAGTTCTACATATCCTTGAAAATAATCAACAACATTTTTCATCATCGTCTATCTCCTCTTAAGGGTGAGTGAGAGGTTTATTAAAATATGTCTCTAAGCACATCAACTACCAAAGAATATGGTCTTTAGCTTACAAAGTACAAAACACCTTTTATAATTACGTGGTCTCCAAAACATAAAGTTCAAAATTTCAACTTAAACTAAGTTAAAAATTTCGTCTTAAACAAGTAATAAGGAAACTCCATATATTCTAAACTAGTTCTTTCTTTTCCTTGCCTATAATAGACTAATGAACGTTTTCTCCTCTCCAAAACATAAAACTGTAACTTTCAACTTAAACTAAGTTCAAACTTTCAACTTGGGAGAAATTGATTGATTGAGAAAAGAGGAACTGTGACATAGTATTAAGTTACTTTGTGGACTAGGTGCAACAATGGAGGAGCAAGTTTCAAACTAGTGCAAGGTGCAGCAATGGTGGAATTGGTGCAACCAGGCTCACTGTAGGCTCTTTTTTGTGCACCTGTGGATTAATTACCCTTCTTTTTACCTCTTGTGTGATATGTTTACCTTCCTGCCCTCAAACCTCACTTGATCTCATTCTCATTCATAGTTTATCATGCTTCTTGAATTCCTCGAATGACCTCCTGATGGACCCTCTCCCCGGACTTGTAGAACTTCAGAGACAAACTTGTGTCCACTTGGCCTTACAAATTTACTGATAACTCATTTTCTTAAACACTTCATACCTCACGAGACTTGCACTGATTGAGGCAAAAGTCAGCACACGCATGAGTGCTACTGACGAGGCCATCTGGAATAGTGCAGGCCTCTTCACCTCAATGGATGAGATATCCAAGTGAATCAACCATTCACAACCCTCTCTTGAATCTGTTGTTTTGTCCTCTTCCCCAGGATTTAACATAATCCAACAACCCTCTCAGTCTACCACTACCTATCCATCTCTGATCACTCATCCCCCCTTACCCTTTGACAACTTTTCCCCTGTCCTTCCATCTCCCGACCTTCCCTTTACAAAATATACATTCCTTCCTGTAGAAAGGATATCTACCTCACGAGGCATACAACCTGAAACTTGTAAGTTTTGGGCCTCCTCACACTCTCCCCTATCTTCTACTACCACTCCTACTCTTCATTTACCTCACAATGATCCCACACCCCAGAAAACTGCACCTCCGACCACAAATGATACTTCAAGAATCTTAGGACTTGATCAAAAGGCTCGATCCTTTCCTCTTGGGAGCAGGAAATCCATACAACGTATGTGGGCTCCAAAGAAAAAAAAGAAAAAGCTCGTCCTTGGTGTGGATATTGGACTGGAGGACTCGATCTCCATGGCCCTGTGCAGTCTTGTGGGCATAATCTCTTACAAGAATATTTGTTCTATAGACCTGGAAGTTTGGATGACTAAAACTTGGCGGCCAATACTGGTCTATGTCCCTCCCCTCTCACACCTCGAACGAGGTTGGCTTTACTTTTAGTTCAAATCTCCTGAGAATTCTACAACTATCCTGGAGCTCCTTTGGACTCTAGATGACATTGGCCTCATGTTGAAGTGTTGGCGAGTGAGATTCAATCCAACACAAGACTACTTCTGACTTCGCCACTTGTGGGTTCTCCTTCCTGGACTACCACTTCATCTCTGGAATGAAAAATCACTCATGGCCATTGGTAACTCCTTAGGCCACTTCATCTATGTGGACTCCAAGATACTTATTGGCCCAGACAAAAAACTGGCAAGGATACTTGTAGAAATAGACATACACGAAGGATTGCTCGAAACACTGGATATAGACTGGCGAGGACACCTTACTCACCAGAAGCTAGACTATCTTGGTGTTCCCTTCAGATGTACACTCTGCAGACAGATAGACCACTTGAGAAAAACTTTCACTGGTGTCCTTGAAGATGATCTTTCAGAGGAATCAATGTTTGAGCTTGCCTACAACATGGAATCTCCACAACTTAATACACAGGTTCTTTATCCAAACTATCTTGAAGACGATGCTCTAAGTGGTCTAGACTCCATTATAGGTAATCTAAAAACCATCTACCTGACTATGTATTCCTCACTGACATCTTGGGAAAAGGATTTATTAGATAACTCTTCTCCCTTCTTTCGGGATCGATATCTCACCCTTGAGGGGACTCGCCTAGTATTTTATCCATTTCTTTTCCTTTACATCAGTCCCCTAATCCATCCTCTCACCCACCCACCTCTGCACAAACACTTCCATCTAACTCTATTGCTATAGTTTCCCCTCCCATTGTTTCTGAACTATTTGTTGAGAATACCACTTCCTCAAAAATACCCCCCATCCTAACCAACCATCACTGATCTAGGGGATCAAATTTTGCTCAAAAATTCAAAGTTCTTGGAATCACTTCAAATCGAATGGGAGCGTAGGAATCGTCGTCATGAACCCAACGCAACTCATTTGGGTTCAAATGGACGTTGGGAGAGAGAGATATCACGTTCTGTTCAAAATGAAAAACAGGCAAAAAAAAGGGATGTTGACTGTACAGTCCGTACAGGTCGTACGGATGTTGACGTGGCATGTCCGTACGACATGTGGCAGAGATGAATTGGCAGGACTGTATGACAGGTGGCATTCATTGGTTGGCAGATGTGGACGAATGAGCATTGGAAACGTGGCATCTTGGTGGCTAATAGTATGGTGACATTAGGCCCAATCAATGGCCGCCACATGTCACCTGGTCGGTGGTTTAAAGGTTTTTCAATCAGCAGGACTCGACCCTGCGACCTCTGGGTAGGGGAAGAGACTTGGGAAGGGTCGCCAACCAGCGTGCCACCGTATGAGCCTTGTTATATATATGGTTTAATATATATTTAAGTTTGAGTTGATGTATCATTGGCACGGGGGTCTAGGCTGGGGATTAGCCCTAGCCCCCAGTCGCACGACCATATCCATATGACCATACAATGGGTTCCATGACCACCATTGGCACACACAGTTATTGGATTAATCAGTAGGTGCAAACACTAACAGATCTCCCTAGATCCACCTAGATCTAGAACAAAACAGGAAAAGACATGTCTTGATCCAGGTGGATATTGGTGGCCACCCACCTATTCCACTTGGACCCCCACCATTGCTTCTTTGAGTTTTGTAGTTTTCGCACAATTTACTATTTTTAGCAGTTTTTCGGGTCCTGAACTTCTGGAGCCGTTTTGAGGCCCTAAACGACATTTTTTGGGGTATGTTGCGATGTGTGGAAAATGTTGTATTCATCGGATAGATCTTTCCAATGGGCTATCATACGCCTAAAACAGAGATCGTATGCAAAAGTTACGACCCCGAGAAGTTGATGTACCAACTTACCCAAACGGGGCCCACATGACTTTTGGCACTTCATCTCCCAAGGTTAGGTTTTTGTAGATATAGGAATTTTGGCATTCTCGTTTATTGTAAAAGGGCCTTCAGAGCCTCATTGTAATCATATTCTCATGGATGCGAGTAGCGACCACATCTCTTCTTAGAGATAAGCTACCAACACCATAACTAGTTTATTTCCATTCTGTCTGTAAGCATATTTCAGTCATTTGTTATTAATGAAATGAAGTCTTATTTCCGCTGCATCTCTGTTTTTATGTGTATTTCTGTATTTCATTGTGTTCCTACATAAATCTGGATCAGTGGTATCAGAGCGGTCTACTCATTCTCGATTCTTCTTTTCATGTCCCCAACGAGATCGAGGTATAAGGAGTTGGGGCTTGATCTGGTTGAACCTTTGCAAGATCATCCTCGCAAACCCCGACGACCGCCCATGAGGGAAGAAAAGAAAGATGAGGGAGAAGGAGATCCTATCAAAATGTTGCTCGAGGAGGCCCTTGAGAAACAAAGGAATGCGATGATGGACAACTTTTCCCAGATTCTTCAACGGATTCCGACTGGCAGTGCATCGGCATCCAACAACCACTCTGGAGGTGCCACTCCTTTTAAGGTACAAGTAAGCTTTGACATTCCCATATTTGATGGCCAAATAGATGCAGATGTCGTAGATAGATGGTTGAATCTATTAGAATGATATTTCTCGGTTCATGACTTTTTCGACCGAGAAAAGATTATTTTTGCACTCCTCAAAGCCGCCCCCCATGTCAAGAACTGGTGGGAAACCTACTCAGAGAAAGAGGGCGAGGGAGAACCCTCTTTGTTCTCGGCCGCACCCACTTGGAATTCTTTTCGAGACGCCATCAAGGAACAATATTATCCCGTGGGGAGCTATGAGGATAAATACATACAATGGACTACGTTGCGGTAGCAAAGGGACCAAGATGTGCATGAGATGATGAATCTGTTTCATACCCTACACACAAAGTTGGGTATCAAATATTCAGAGAAACATTTGGTGTTAAAGTACCACAGTTTTTTACACAGATACATTCAGGAGGAAATGGAGTTCCTCAACATCTCCTCACTTGGTGTGGCATACCGATATGCTGCCAAGATTGAGTAGAAGTTCAAACAGAAGAAGTGAGACTTTGGGTCTGCAAATCAGAAGCATGGGAAAGGTACTCCCAAACCACAAAACAAAGAACCAATCCAAGGAGGGGCAGCCCAGGACAACCCGTCAAAGCCACAAGCAAAGAAAAACACCACGAAGCCAAAAAAGGACACGGGGAAGTGGTGTGAGTTCCATAAGAGATCCACTCACAACACAAGTGAGTGTCAGGCCAAGCAGTCACTGGTAGCCGAGTTGAAGGCTTCTGAATCAGATGCATGCTCCGACTCTAAACCAGAACCTGAAAAGGGGAATGACAGGGGGAAGCAGATTATCAATGGAGAGCCCAACGCCACCGTTGCCACCACAAAGATCTAGAAGGAGGAACCAGAAGATCCAGAGGATCCAGAGCGTCTCTTCCATTCCAAGATGTGGGTAAAGGGTTCCCCATTGCTGTTCATTGTCAATAGCAGGAGCCAGAAGAACCTCATCTCGGTAGAGGTCGTGAAGCGGTTGGGCTTGCCGACCACAACACACCCACAACCATACACCATCGGGTGGTTGCACCAAGGACGGGACCTCCACGTCAGTCGATAATGTCACCTTCCCTATAACATCAAGCCCTTCACGGATGAGGTATTATGTGACATTGCTCCTCTTGATGTTTCTGATGTATTATTAGGCCAACCGTACTTGTGGAAGCAACATGCTGTGTATGAGTCCAGGCCTCGTGCTGTTATTATCACTTTGGGCAATAAGTTGTACAGGATACCAGAGATAGCACCGCCTACCACCATCTCTTTGGTTACTGCAAAACAATGCAGTAAGCTCATTTCCAAAACTAGAAAATTTGTTTTCCTAATGATCCGCCCTCAGGGAAAGCGGAAGACTGTGGCCATGACATCCAAACAAGGGCCCATTGCATGAAAACAACAGATGGATAAGGTCGTGGAGGAGTACGAGGACATATTCACCTCCCTCGCAGGGGTGCCTCTACATTGCTAGGTCAAGAAACCCATCGATCTGACCCCAGGTGCACCGCTGCCCAATGGACCCATCTACCGACGCTCTGTTCTGGAGAATGACGAAATCAAGAAGCATATTTAGGAGCTGTTGAAGAAAGGTCACATCCGGTTGAGTTCATCGCCCTGTGGGAGCCCGATCGTATTGGTGCAGAAGAAGGATGGGACTTGGAGACTCTGCATTGACTATCGGGCATTGAACAAGATCACTGTTCGGAATAGGTACCTGATCCCACGGATTGATGACCTTCTGGACCAACTCAAGGGGGAAAAATATTTCAGCAAGATCAACTTGAAATTTGGGTATCACCAGGTACCAATCGAACCCTCTGATGTGTGGAAGAATGCATTCAAATCCAAGGAGGGCCTTTTTGAATGGTTGGTCATGCCTTTCGGGTTGACGAATGCCCCTACAACCTTCATGCAGCTAATGGACGACATCTTCTGGCCATTAACCAACTCATTTGTAGTGGTGTACTTGGATGACATTCTGATCTTCTGCAAGACTTGGGAAGAGCACCTCCACCATATCCGAAAGGTCCTCCAAACACTGCGGAAACACAAGTTGTGTGCCAATTTGGAGAAATGCACTTTTGGCATAACCCAGGTTCAGTATCTGGGATACATTATTGATGAGCAGGGGGTGCATGTGGATCCAGAAAAGATCCAAGTCATTCGGGATTGGCCAGCCCCAACCACCCTAATAGAGCTCCGTAGATTTTTAGGTCTTGTCAATTTCTACCACAGGTTTGTGTTGGGATTCGCTCATATCACTTGGCCCTTGAGTCAAGTCACCAAGGGAGGAGCTAGAGAAAAATTATTTTGGTCTGAATCTCAATAGAAGGCGTTCAGGGAGTTGAAACATCGCCTTTGCTCTGCACCAGTTCTCACATTACCAGACTTGCAACAACCATTTGAGATTGAGACAAATGCCTCTGACTATGCTATTGGGGCAGTCCTTACTCAACATGGTCATCCAGTGGCATATCACAGTGAGACACTTTCTAAAAAAGTCCAGAAGTATCCCACTTATGACAAAGAAATGTATTCCATTGTGCAGGCTTGTCGGCAATGGAAGCATTACATTTTGGGAAAGGAAACGGTCATCCACATAGACCAACGACCCCTGTAGTTCATACAGACACAAGGGAAGTTGCAGAATGATCACCATCAGAAGTGGTCCACATACCTGCAATAGTTTCATTTGAACATTAAGTACAAAAAAGGCAGCACCAATAATGTTGCAAACTGCCTCAGTCAACCACCCATTGTGGTGCTAACCACTGTTCTCAACTCTTGTGGGCACGAGACTTCTGATTGGCCGCTTCTCTACACAAGTGATCCAGAATTCGGCCACACATACAATACACTCTTGGAGGGTAAGCAAGTTCCCACTTTTCACCTCTAGGATGCCTTGCTTTGTCACTTGGGACACCTTTGTGTTCCTTCAAGAGAGCGTGCCAAGATGATTTGGGAGGTGCACTACAGTCGAGTCCCTGGGCATTTCAGGGTCGAGAAAACCATGGTAGTACTACAAAAGTATTTCTATTGGCGAAACCTTCGACAAGATGTCTGGAAGTACATCAAGTCCTGCACTGCTTGTGCCATTTCCAAACCAACCATCAAGAAGCAAGGCCTCTATACTCCGCTTCGTACCCCCAGTCGACCTTGGGAATCCATCTCTATGGATTACATGTCGGGCCTTCCTTCTACTAAACATGGCAATGACTGTGTTTTTGTGGTCGTCGACCGATTCTCGAAGATGTCCATTATGATGGCATGCAAGAAGAATATCACAGCAGAAGCCACTGCTCAACTCTTCTTTGAATGAGTGTGGGTACACTTTGGGATCCCACAGTCTATCATCTCATATCGGGATAGTAGGTTCCTCGGTACATTTTGGTCCATCCTCTGGTCGATGTTGGACACCAAGCTCACCAAGTCCACAGCTTTCCATCCGCAAACTGATGGCCAGACAGAGGTCGTCAACCGGATGATCGTACACATTCTGCGCATGTACAATTCAAATAATCCACGCACATGGGATGAGAGCCTCCCCTATGTACAACACAACTACAACCGGGCTCTCCATAGCTCAACTAGCCACAACCCCTTTCAGGTAGGCTTGGGATTCCAACCACTATGTCCCATTGACATAGCCATGCCATTTGTGGCTACTCAAGAAGATTCAGCTCATGTCCAGTCTGAGGCGGATAAGGAAAACAACTTCATTGAGCACATTCATCACATCCGCCAATAGGTACATGACATCTTGGACAGAGCCAATGCTAAATACAAGCAACGACATGATCAACATCAGGTGCCACACAACTTCCAAGTTGGCGACAAAGTGTGGCTGCATTTGCAAAAGGAGTGCCTCGCTGGACCCCATTGCAAGCTTCGTCCACTTCGATATGGGTCGTACACCCTCACCAAGGCTGTAGGGTAAAATTCCTTTGAGCTCAGCATTCCACCATTCCTTGGTCTGCACCTAGTGTTCAATGTGGACCACCTTCGGCCCTACTTTCCACCTCTACTAGACACATCCGACGTGGCAGAACAACTCACACCAACAGAGTTAAATCTAGACTGCATGGAACAAGCCAGAACTGATCAGATCATGGATACACAGATCAATCACACCCAAAAACAAAGGATACCACTATATCGAGTTGTCAAAGCAGGCCAACTCCTTCACCAAGGCAAATGGCTCACCAGGGACCAAGTTCAGCAGAAGTTTCCTCATCTCATGTAGGAACTCAACGCAATGGGGACCATTGCTTCCTAAGGGGGGAGGAATGATCCAGGTGGATATTGGTGGCCACCCACCTATTCCACTTGGACCCCCACCATTGCTTCTTTCATTTTTGTAGTTTTCGCACAGTTTACTATTTTTAGCAGTTTTTCGGGTCCTGAACTTCTAGAGTTGTTTTGAGTGCCTAAACAACGTTTTTTGGGGTATGTTGCGGATGAAAAATTTCATCATGATATTTTGTGGAAAATGTTGTAGTCCTCGGATAGATATTTACAATGGGCTATCATACGCCTAAAACGGATATCGTATGCAAAAGTTACGACCCCTGGAAGTTGATGTACTAACTAACCCAAACGGGGCCCACATGACTTTTGGCGCTTCATTTCCCAGGGTTAGGTTTTTGGATGTCTAGGACTTTTGGAATTCCCATTTATTGTAAAAGGGACTTCAGAGCCTCATTGTAATCATCTTCTCACGGATGCGAGTAGCGGCCACATCTCTTCTCAAAGATAAGATACCAACGCCCTAGCTAGTTTATTTCCATTTTGTCTGTAAGCATATTTCAGTCATTTGTTATTAATGAAATAAAGTCTTATTTCCGCTGCATCTCTGTGTTTATGTGTATTTCTGTATTTCATTGTGTTCCTACATAAATCTGGATCATGACTCTTTCCCTAAGTTTTGACCATTGAATTAACTAGGAGGCAAGAGTAAATAACATACCTTATTATCGCTTCCTAGGGTCTTTGTTGCTCCTGCTTCGCTCCAGTGCTCTCGTAAAGTCAAGACCAAGACAACAAAAACCAACCAAAGTGAAGATAGCAAAATCTATTCAATTGTCAACCTATGTGTATGATCAAGGAATTAAACAATAAAGTGGAAATAACTTTATGGGAAAGGGACATGCCACTGTATCATATTAATTGAAAGTAAATATTACAACTTGAGCCTTGATGTCGCAAGCTTCCTTTCGATGGCTCTTGGCTCCAACACACACACTTTCTCAATCTTTACATGAAGAATATCAAATCCTCTTGATAGACTTGTTGGAGTCTCCAAGCTGTTGTTCAAGCTAAGTCCTTCACACAATTCTTTCACCAATTCTCCAATGAATCTTGCTTAACCTTTTCCATGAGAATTCCCTCAATATATAGGAGAGAATGAGATAGTTACTTGGATAAGAATGATCCAAAAATATCAGGGAATCCAGTGCTAGGATAACCATTCTAATGCCAACCCATCCTTCTAGAAGATTCCCTTCCAGAAGCATCGAGAATTCATCTTTTTTCCATGCTTTAGGAAGAGTTCGCACCCTGTCTATTCAACACAGTGCAAGAAGTTCGCACCCTGGCTTAAAGAAGCCTGCGAGAATCAGGCATTCTCGCACCCAAATATACTAGGAGCCTGCGAACCTTCTTCAAAAATGGGTTTTCTGGGAAGAGATGAAAGTAACTTTTCTCAGGAGAAAGTTCTTATGAAGAGCCTGAGTACACCATCATCAATACATCATCATGACGACCAAAATCATGAGTAACACACGCGCGTGGATTTTTATTTCATTTTAACGGTTATAACATGCCGCCACTTGTCCATTGCACATTCTCTCTTTGAACCTTGGCCCTTTTCGGGTGAGCGCGCAGTCACATGGTGACCTTTGTGACCATAGCCTTGGCGGTTAGGGGCCGGGCGCTCCCATAACCGTCCAACAGTTTGCACCAGTTGTGCGGTTGTGTCGGTGCTAGGTTTTTCCACATAAATGCGTGTGGGGGCTAGGTTGAGCCAACAAGGGTGTATTTTGGTGATCCAGAGACAACAAGTTTGAAGGGGAACTTCCAGGAAGCCTATCTTCTTCAATTTTTGGACAAACAAGGTGCCAAAAAATCCCAGCTAGGGGTTTTTGGATGTTCTGAAGCCATTGGATCCATCTATTTGGCATTTTGAGCATTGTAAAGAACATTTTTGAGCACTTTGAGCAAATAATACAAAAGATCCATTGGAAGCTGGACCAGGAGATGTAGCCCAAGAGAGGGGTGAACTCCTTTATCATTTGTTGTGTTATGTGTTTTCTGTTCACTATTTATTGTTGTTGTTTATATTCATCTTGAATGAGTAATTTCTATAAAGGATATGTTTCAAAATTGATCCATTTTCATTTTAACACATAAATTAAATCTTGCAAATAATTTCAAGAATACAAGTCTTCTTCATTTTTAGATCAATCACCCTGCCTATAAGCTGAATGAGATTCAAACCTCTACCCTACCCACTCTTATTTTCACTACACCTTCAAATCGTCCTCCTGAAGTGCGAGATCACTCACATGTCTCACACATTTCTCCTTCCCTAGCGATTGAGAAATTTGGTGACCACTCCTTTGAATAGGAAGAATATTCTCGATTACCAAGTCTTACTGAATCGAATCCAAGAGATAGAACACTTGGTGTTGTTCTAGACTCCTTAATCCCATGCTATAAAGAATTCTTAAGCCCCATACCATACCCTACTTATATGGGCATTACTCCATAAAATCTTCCAGACTCTAACACTAGATTGGAACCCTCTGAGACCGAGCCAAAATTTTCAGAAAAAGACTACATTTGGACTAGAGGGAATGGGTTTGAACACTCATCAATTAAAACCCACAGTTCCTGTCGAAAGGAGGGCTCTTCTTCATCAAATTATGTGGCTACTTCACAATCTCTTACTGATATTGGGGCACTTAGAGGCATGAAATACCTAGCAAGAGAAAAGCCATGATATTTCTCTTCCTCAACATCAAAGGGGTGGGGGGCCTCCAAAAACTTGCCTCCTTCAAAAGACTTCTCTCACTTTCATCTTCAGACATCATTTTTCTTCAGTAAACTCTGGTTGACAACAAAAAGGCCATAATCTTTTTAAATAGATTCTTCTCAAATTGGCACATCTGCATTATTAGCTCTCTTGGCACCTCTGGGGGATTGGATGTGGCTTGGGACCCCACCAAATTTGATCTATCTCCATATCTTTGTGTCGAGGAATTTTTCTATCTGGTTCTTGTCATTTCAATAAAAAAATGATATATCTTCTCAATATCTAGGGCCCCTGCACCGAAAAACATATTTTTGAGAATAAAGTTGAAGCTCGAGGTCTACTTGAACTCGAAAACCTAATCTTAGCGGGTGTAATGTCCCCCACCTCTTAGAGAGGTGATGAGGAGACTCAGTGACCTGGGCACCCCCACTAGGTCATAGTCTCACACTGAGGGGGGAAAAGTCAAGAAGTTAAAAGTTATATTTTTAAGTTGACTTAAGAAAGGAAAAGGATAAAGGAGTAAAAGATAACTCAACATAAGAATAGAAGATTAACCCTGGGAGTTAACCTAACTCAACAGAGAATTAGAAGGAAAAGTATGAGTAAGAGGCTGGGGTGCACCTATTATTCATTCTGGTTTTGGATTAGCATTTGCTATTGCTCTTGAGCATTCAGTTTGGGGGTTTTTCTATAAAAACCCTTGTGAGCAACATAGTGGTGAAATATCCACTCACCTTGTTCCACAGCTTGGTCTCGGGGATGAAAGACTCCTCCACACCATTCTAGTCTCAGGGCTAGCTTATCGAGGGAGGTTCGATCCAACTTATCCTGAGGGCCTCGGGCCATTCCGACAGTTGGGTTTTGTTTGCAGGGGCAGGACCATCAGTTTGAGGGATTTTCTTTAGGGTTATCATCATTCTACATTTGTCTACAGATTGGGACGTCGTGGAGCCATAGGGGACGTTCTGTGATTCAGTAAAACTCAGATCTAGGGAGATCTGCTAGAGATCTGAGCCTGAAACTTCTCCCACGGGATTCTCATAGCCCAATGTATATTCTTGGAGAGTTTAAGATCATTTGGAGGCCTCCTTCATCAGGGACAAACCAGCTAGGGTTTCAGTCATCCAGTGGGGCACATCATTCAGTGGAGAATTCAGATTTACGAGGTTTGAGAGTGGATTTGAGAATTTGGACAT
>ML796699.1:200742-210869 GCA_009831015.1 Picea engelmannii | reverse complement strand
TTTAAGATCATTTGGAGGCCTCCTTCATCAGGGACAAACCAGCTAGGGTTTCAGTCATCCAGTGGGGCACATCATTCAGTGGAGAATTCAGATTTACGAGGTTTGAGAGTGGATTTGAGAATTTGGACATTTGGGTTTCCCTTACAGTTTCCTGGTCTATCATTTGGCATATTTTTTGGGATGATTGGACACTTTTGGTAGCAGGGCAGAATTATTCAAGGCCTCATCATTCTAGTAGGATGTGGCAGTTTCCATCTTGGAGGTTGAGCATTAGTACGGCTCAGATCTGCTTGATTTAGTCTTCATTATATATCCAGCCTTTGGAGGCTTATTTTGTATTGTCGGGAGCATTTTGTAGCAGCTCATATCTATTGCTTGTACGACCATCTAAGGTTTATGCTAGATCAACCATCTATTGTATTGATCTTACATTGCTCATAATAAAAAGGTTAGATCTTTGCTTGTGCTTCTACATCTTGAATATATTGTGATCTCCATGTGTTGATGAATCTTGTATGCACTTAATAACTCAATAAATTAGTAGTAGTTAGTGATTCCAAGAAAGAATTTGGCTTGGGATCATTACAGCGGGGGATATGAATCTCACTACCTCTGTAAGGGAAATTTGGGGTGAATTTGCTACCCAAGACGCACTGGCAGACTATTTCACATCCTTGTTCCTTTCTCATAATTTAGTAGACTATGCTCCAAACCACTTAGTACCCACTTGGCGAAATGGGTGGTTGGGATCATAATCTATCACCAAAAGACTTGATCGATTTCTCATTTCTGATCATTTAATCACCACAGAGGATAGAATCCACACTTGTGTATATACCCCTTTATTTTCATACCATGCTCCGATTTTCTTGCACTTAGACTCCTCTACCCACAAGATCCATTATCCCTTCAAATTTAACTCAGGTTGGCTCCTAGAAGCAGTTTTTTCTTCTATAGTTGCTGAAATATGGAACGATTTGACTTACCTTAATGAGCCCTGTATTCAACACCATCTTGTTCGGAAGCTCAAGAGCCTAAAATCCCATATAAAAATCTGGGCAGCCATACACAAGAAACACAACACTTAAAGGCTCATAGATATTGAATCATAATTACAAACTCACCAACTTGCAGATGTCTGGGCGAGGACTTTTGGAGACACGAGTGAAGTTTTAAAAGGCCTCGAAACATAAAGAAATCAACTCCTCCTCAAAGAAGAAACTACTCGGAGACAACGTTGTACGACAAATTGGATTAAGAGTGGTGATCTTAATACCAAATATTTTCACAATTTTGCTAGCTCTTGTAGAAATAAAAATCACATTTGGGAAATTGTAGATATAGAAAGTAATTTCCATAGAGGACAACAAGCTATAAAAATATTTGCGTTTAGATATTTTAAACATTTCTTTGAGCAGAATCCTTCTAAAAATTTACAGACTACAGCCACAGTGGCAGGAATTTTTCCTCTTTCTGTTTCAGTGGATGAATCACTGTCCCTTGATAGCCCTTGCTCATTTTCGAAGATTTTGGTTGCTTTAAAATCCTTCTCCAAGGATAAAAGTCCAAGCCTCGACGACTGGATAGTAGAATTTTATCTGCATTTCTTTGAATTGGTTGGTCCGGATCTCCTGAAACTTGTGGAGGACACTAGACTCAAAGGGAAGGTGGTAGGTTCTCTAAACTCGACCTTTCTTACCCTCATTCTTAAAGATGCAAATCCTACTACCTTTTTTGACTATAGACCTATTTCTCTCTGCAATCTCTGCTATAAGCTCATCTCAAAAATCATTGCAACCAGGATAAATCCTTTCCTCTCTCGATTCATGTCCAAAGAACAACTAATTTTTTTAAAAGATCAGTAGATTCTTGATGCTATTGGCACTTCCTAGGAGTGCCTCCATAGTATTAAATCCAAAAATTCCAAGGCGCTCATCCTCAAACTAGATCTCAAGAAGGCCTTCAATTGCATAGATTGGGATTTTCTTTGATTGATCCTGACTCAGGAAAGATTTAGCCATCATATGATCAAGTGGATCATAAGCTGTGCGGTTAGTGCTAACCTGGCCATTTTGATTAATAAGGAACCATCCTCTTTCTTTCGCAGTGGTAGAGGTCTGTGGCATGGTTGTCCCCTCTCACCCCTTCTCTTCATTCAAGCCATGGAAGCCTTGAGTCTACTTCTTAAACTTGGACAAGCTGATGGAAATATCACTAGAATAAAAGTATCTAGGACTATGAAGATACTTCATCTTCTCTTTTTTGATGATTTCCTCATCATGACTAATGATTCTTTAAATGAATGGATTGAGATTAAAGAGATTTTAAACACCTTCTGTTGTGCCACGGGCTTGTCGATCAATTGGGATAAATTGACTTTTCACTTCATAAATCTGCACCAGCATACCCTGGATGATATTAAATGTATCTTCCCTCACAACTTCACTCATCTTTCTACTGGTCTTAAGTATCTGGGGTATTTTTTAAAGGTAGACTCCTATAAGTTGGTAGATTGGAATTGGCTCATCTCTATAGTTGAAAAAAGACGGGCCACTAGTGCACGAGGTGGCTCTCCCTTGGTGGCCGGTTTACACTCATCAAAGTTGTTCTAGAAGGACAACCAGTGTATTGGATGGCTCTTAAATCCATTCCTCCTACAGTAATCACTAAAATCCACTGCCTGAATTATAATTTTCTCTGGTCAAGTTTCTATGACCACTCTCGACAACACCTATGCAATTGGTAATCCTTGGCTAAACCCAAACAAAAAGGTGGATGGGGGATCCACAATTTATTTCATTTCAGCCAAGCGCTTGCAACCAACTCTCTCTAGTGAGTGTTGACTACTCCAGGCATATGACATTCCATTATCAAAGACAAATACCTTTCACAACACATAATTCCCAGTTGGCTTCTATCTGATATGATGTTGGCCCTTGACCAATTTTTGAGGAATACTTGGTCATATTTGACCGTTTTTGGGACTGCGATAACTAGTCAAAGATGGAGCACAACGTGAAGTGGAAATTGGGGGAAAAACACCTATTTTTGGGTCCTTTTTAGTGTTTTTGGGTTGATGTAACGGGAAAGGGATGTTAGCCCGTGGGTTTACCCATGCTTAGGCCCATTTTGTAATCTATAAATAAATACTTATGCAATGTAAGTATAGGATGGTAGTACATGTATGTGATGTATAGCTAAAGGCTTAGTGCTAGTAATTGGATCTGTGTGATCGAATGTTTATTGCAAGTGCTCTGTGCATGGTTGTAAGAAGCTTGAAAAGCTCAGTGCAAGTTGTTGTAGTTTTGTGTTGAAGTGCAAGGAAGAAGGATCTGGCGAGTTGCGCGGATCTTCTGTCCTGTGCAAAGTAAGGGTCATTGAAGCTCTGTGTTGTAACCACTTGACCGAGATAATATAAAAGAATACTTTGTGAATGTAACCCCAGGGTGGGGGTGAACCACGGTAACTTTGTGTGTTGTTCTATGTGCTTCGACCTGATGCTAAATACCTTGATGTGTTTAGATAGATATAGTTATGCTCTATGCTTATGATATATGAATGAATGTTAGATCTGATATATAATATGCTTAGTGTTTGATTTGGTGAATCCGATATATCTTTCCATGGCTAAGTGCTAAGTCTTCTTGAATCTAAGTATATACCACGATGCTCTGTGCTACTTGTGAAGTAAGATAAGGGTTAATTCTAAGTGAACTATCGGTGTTGAGTGCTCTGTTAAGCGTATAATCACAGATTTGTGTCTTAGGTAAGGTTGTAGACATCTAAGTCCTACAACCACCCCTACCTCTACCTCGGGTGAGACTTCATCTGCTTCACAAGTGTTGCCAAAAGGGCCAGTAGTTAGGGTTTTGTTGGTGCGCTCTTGAGCGTTGAACCCTGGGTCTGCCCCTGTGCCAATAAATGGTTCCGTTGTTGGGATCTGAAACTGTGATTGTTGGGAACTAAAGAAGAAGAAGCTTTGTGAAAAATAATCTCTGAATCAGATCAAATCTGAAAAAAGGAAGATCAGATCTGAAGAAAAGAAGCGAGATCTGAATGCTCTGTGCTCTAAGAAAAGTAAAAGTGGAAATGTCTGAAAGAAAGAGGTCAGATCTGCATAAAAGAGGTAAGATATGTAAACTCTGTGCTCTGATAAAGGTAAGAATAGTTAAAAGACTTAGATCTGAAAACTTTGTGCTCTATATAGGTAAGATAAGTGGAAATTTTTTGTTTCTGAAGCATGAATTTAGGTATGCTTGATAGATTGTTTCCTAGCCTAAAAACTAGGGCATTGTTAGATGGAAGAAAGTTTGATAGATCTGATAAGAATAATGATAGATATGTTATACCTATGCATAGAAAGAATGTTTGGACTAACAGATGGATGCAGGATCCTAGAAAGAAAAATAGGTAGCCAAGAAAGAGGCCATGTACAACAGAATTGAAATCGAGCTCCACTGAGTAAATAAAGCACTTCAATCAAGCCGCATAGTTTCCACTGCGCCCCTACCAGAAGAAACAATAGAAGTAGGAGATGAACCAGTTCAACTCCGTAGGATTGCTAACATAGTCAAAGTACACCTTCAGAAAGAAGAATAAGAAACAACGCAAGCCACCCAGGCCCTAAAGCAAGCACAGGAGGAAATCATAGAGTAGCGTTGAGCTGCACAACAAGAGAAGGAGGCCATCCAAGCGAAATTTAACGAAGATAGAGAAAAAATCCAAAAGGAGAAGGAGCAAGTTCTCGCAAAGTAAGTTGGGATCAAAGAAGTTTTCAACAAAGCATTTCGCTCTGTGACTGGCTTAGAACAGAAGGTCGAAGAACCCTTAGACCATCAAGTGATGAAGCTTGTTGAAGTTATTTAGCAACTTCAACAAAGAGTCATGGACTTAGAGCTTCATATCATCCCAAGCACCCAGCAAGAAGAGCATGACCAGTAAGAAATAACTGCCCGGAGTACAGTAGAAAGGATTAAATCACTCACTGAAAAATGCAAACAACTAAGTAGCAGAAGTGCACAGATACATGAGAACCTAACCGAGAACCCAGAATTGCATAAACTGGAGTCGCAGCTCCAAGAGGCGAAGCAGTATGCAGATAGACTTCAGATGTAGTTGAAGGCCCTATCAACCATAGAGAAAATGAAGCGATCCCACGAGCAATGCATCGCACAACAGTAGATCCACATGATCCAGAGAAAGGTAATGGAAGTAACTCAACAAATTCAACCTTTCCAAGATAAGGCATGTCAGCTATTCTTAGAGATTGACAACTAAGGAACATAGCTGGAACAAGTCGTGATTACAGCAGAACAACACCTAGAGGGACCAGTCAATAACACACTCATCCAGGAGTTCATCGAGCAAGAGGAAATCATAAAGCAGTAGGTCGAAGTGGCTCGAGCCAAACTCGAGGTGTTTGAAGCAGAATTGGTCAAACCTGAGTGACTTGGGATGAGTCACAGGTGAGTGTTGGGGGCCTGTTTCCCCTTGACCAAGTTTTGAGGAATACTTGGTCATATTTGACCGTTTTTGGGACTGCGACAGCTAGTTAAAGATGGAGCGCAATGCGAAGCGGAAATTGGGGAAGCAAGACCTATTTTTGGGTCCTTTTTAGGGTTTTTGGGTTGATGTAACGGGAAAGGGATGTCAGCCCGTGGGTTTACCCATTCTTAGGCCCATTTTGTAATCTATAAATAGATACTTATTCAATGTAAGTAGAGGATGGTAGTACATCTATGTGATGTATAGCTAAAGGCTTAGTGCTTGTAACTAGATCTGTGTGATCAGATGTATATTGCAAGTGCTCTGTGCACGATTGTAAGAAGCTTGAAAAGATCAGTGAAAGTTGTTGTAGTTTTGTACTGAAGTGCAAGGAAGAAGGATCTAGCGATATGCACAGATCTTTTGTCCTGTGTGAAGTAAGGGTCATTGAAGCTCTATGTTGTAACCGCTTGACCTGTGCGAGAACAAACGCCATTAAAAAGGTACACTTTTCTTCTTCCTCTTCATACATTAGCTTAATTAGATCTAAAAGGATGTCAGTGGCCATTGATAGCTTCTTTTCTGTCTTTGTTTTAGGGGTCTAGACACCAAGAGGGAATCCACTTGTCCGCAAGGGGGATTCACCTGTAACAGAAATTAGTGACTCCACTCGGGAGGAGCTTTGATTTTTGTTTCCTTTCCTAGGTCTTGTCTTGGATTTTTCTCATTATTTGACCTTCTCCATACTATCTCTTTGATTCTTATATTTGTTTGATTGTCTCTTGATTTCATCACCCTCAAGTCAATTGACTGACTTTACTTGATTTTTTGAGTTTCTCGGCATTTTTATGAATTTTTAGAGGCTAGTGCTCCACTTCCCTTGCTATTAGAGCGTTGGCACTCCCTGTTGGTCTTACACAGAGCGTTATAAGGCTCTGGTGCCCCTTACACTAGAGAGATACCCCTTTTTTTTGAAAAATCTCCTAGGTTTCATTCTCTAAGGCTTATTTCTTGTTTTTGGCACTTGCTCAGAGTCTCACAGTCTCAGTTTATCTTTATCTTGGCCTTCAATACTCCGCTTTCTAAGAATCGATCTCTTCTTGTTTGGAATTTTGACATTTTTTCTTCCTTACCTTGAAGTCACTCTTTGTCATTGATGATTTAGAGTCACCTTACTGTTTTCTTCTCATTTATCTGACTGAGTGGAAACCTTTGTGAGGAAATTCAAAGATCTGTGCACCATTCCATTTGATCTTTGTGGTCACCTTGTCCAAACCTTTGTCTTTTTTTTTTATTTTTTGGTCTTTCTTTTTGAAAATTTTGTTATCTTTGTCTTTCTTGTTTAATCACAACGAGAATGTGTTTTGTTTGTTTGAAACTTGCTTCTGATTTTCTGAATCTTGTTGATCTTAAAGCTTGAATGACATAGGAAGCTTTACGTCAGAATGAATATCATTCACACATAAAGAAAAAGGATACATTTTTATGATTGTTTTTGGATATTAGAAAAGAATTCCATGAGATTTTAGCATTATACTAGATTTGATTGAGAAACAATTAATTGAGGATTTTGCATCTTAGTGTTTCATAGTGAAAAGAACATTTTTTTCCTTCCCTTAAATAGGCATTCATTGAAAGAAATGACTTCTTATCATTTCTTATGAATTTTTTGGGAATCGAGTCATAATACCATCATTTTCACTTTCATACACCCTTGAGTGAAGAACAACTACAAAATTAACGCTAATTAAAAACTATCTAGAACATTTTTTTTTTTAGAATCTGCCACCAACATTAGACTAGGAATTAGCACTTTGGATTAGGCTGTGAGCAAAACTCTCCAAAGTATTCAAAACAAACATTAGCATCTTGTGATAGGGAGAGAAAATCCAACTGTCGTATAGGCTTTCTGGGATCCCCCTCTCACACAGGGGTTACGCATGAGGTCGCATTCGAGAGAGTTACGGAGATTGTCCCTCCATGGTTCAACCATTTGTAGTGGTCGGATCATATATTGGGGGTCACTTGAGGGTATACCCATGATTATGTGTGGCAACCTCTCGAATTGATTTCAGACTTATTATCCTACCCATACGTTCAGACTGGACTATCGACTGTACCTGGCCAGGGGCTGACTGGGATTTGGTGTCCGTAGTAGCCATAATATTTAGGTACTTACACAAGGTGGCAGTGAAGGGAAGTCTTCATTGTACCTAGAACAGACGGTGGTCAAACTCACTCGGGCTCCTTGGAGGGTAAATCCACAATTACTACGTGGAAGCTTGCACCAAGGCATAAGTCCGTTAAGCAGGTCACCACCGTAACTGTTCCACCATATCCTAGCCCCTTCTTGACTTGATCATGTGACATTGGATTTCATCACCAACTAGTACGGTCTTTAAAAGAAGGTTTTGTTTGCTTGGTTTGATTCCTAGATTTGATTAGTGCATGATGTTTCTTTTTCGTTAGTTGGCCATAGATTTTTTTTGTCGATTTTTCTTCACCAACATCGACCCTCCATGTAATTTGCGTAGGGTAAAGGGACTTCCCCCAGAAAATATGGAAGATACTACCCCTTTACCCTCTCATTCTATGGAGGGCTCTCCTCAAAAGAGTTAGGTTCACGAAATTATAACCTCACAGGAGGAAGTTTCCACCTCTTTAGAGAATTATCGAATTGTTTCGAAGTCTCTGGAGGCTTTCCACATTCCTACGGGATATGAGAGGCATCTTTTCCAGTGAACTCTTACGGGTTCAGCGACCAAGTGGTATATTTAATTACCGCATGGTTCTTTCCAAGACTTCAACTCCCTTGCCATGTCCTTCCTCACACACTTTCAACTACCCATTCGATACGAGACGGGTAATTGACTCTTGACCTCCCTTCATTCCTGACGAGTTATTCGAAGAATGGTTTACCAAATCACTTTTACCCCTAATTTCTCGTGACGTCGCTATGGGTGGCATAGTTATCGAAGAAGAAGCCATTGCCAGGGCCTAGTACTTAGATTTGGTTTATTCCCAGTCTAGTACTTTGTATGAGTTGATTCCCAATGCTACCTGTGCCACTAATGATCCATCCAATCCTTCATCCTCATCTCATGCAGATGGCGTTATCGGCTCCATCAACACCCAATCTACTCCTAGTTCAACCACACTCTCCTCTACCTCCCCCCAAAATCAGATCTATGAGGTGAATGCAGTTCAATCTACCCTTTCACAACAAACTGGAGGTAAGAAAAAGACAAATAACAAAAACAAAAAGAATAATAATAATGAACAACCGAAAATTCAAACTCAAACACCTTCTACTAAAAAGAAACCACAACGGAAACTGAAATTCCCATGTCTCATTTGTGGTGATGATCACTACACTCGAGACTATCCACATTGCGATGAAGTGTTTAAAATTTTTTAGGGAAATTCACAACTTGTCGTGCTTACTCAGCCTTTTCCACAACAACAATCCATGGTTGCTCAAACCCCCTCTCTTGGGGCCAGTTCTAGCCATCCTCATGATGAGGCCTCGTCAAGTGCACATATTTATATGTTTAATGGGATTAATTTGACCACTTTCTCTACGACTTATGACACACCAGCTAAACCTAACAAATCCAAGGTCACTAACAGTTCTTTACTGGATCCATCATCATCGTTCGTTAGTACTCCATCTGTTTGTCCTCCTTCTGGACCACTTCAGATTGAGAAACCTTCGTTCGAATCTATATTACGCGCTCCCAAGAGCATTATTCATAAATCTACTTTTAATCCTAGTTCACGTGCCGCACTAAACTACAACATTGTTGAAGATTTGGCTCAAGCGTCGTGTGCTATGTCTACGTTAGAAGTTCTACAGCACTGCCCAAGTCAACGTAGAATGCTCTTGGCTGTTATTAGCACTTATGATCCTGAGTCATCCAACAATATCATGTTTAACCTGGATAATTATAAGTCTCAAATCTCTCACCAACTAGCTTTTCAAATGGATGTTGTTGTTCACAATCAACAAATTCACTGAACCATCTTGGATGAGGGAGCCTCTACTTGTGTCATGTCTTTAGCCTGTTTGAAAAGTTTTAAATCATCCGCACTTAAAAAATCCCCTACAATGCTACGCGCATTCGATGGGTGACATTTTCATCCTCACGGACTTTTATAGTCCTTAGATATTCAGTTGGGCGGCAAAACCATTACTGTTGACATCTGGGTGGTTGATGCTCCCCTCGATTACAAATTGTTACTAGGAAGAAGTTGGTTTTATGCCATGCCTGTCATTGCTTCATTAGTGTTTCGATGTGTACAATTTCCTCATCAAGTTAAAATTTTCACTGTCGATCAGTTAGATTTCTTTACACCCGATGTTCATGCTCCCGCAGCCAACAACATTTCCTTTCTTGGTAGACCACAAGATCACATATGAAAGCGTTGGTGTTGGCTTGCTGAAATATTCTAGCCTTATGGGTACCTTCCCTATACCACTTCCACCAACTGCACATCATATTTGTTACACATCCAAATCACTCAACTGGATAAGTGTCGCACATACCTCTCGCTTGTCGCAAGTGTCGCAACTCCTATACAACTTGTCGTAAATGTCGCAAGTGGGTTATAAGGGTGTCGTAAATACTGTCGGATTATGTTAC
>ML796699.1:185858-200642 GCA_009831015.1 Picea engelmannii | reverse complement strand
TTCTGTTACTCTTCCTTCTCATGCATTAGGCTTAGATAGATTCGAAAGAAATTCAATGTCCATGATAAGCACTTTTCTGTCTAGGGTTAAGGTCAAGCCTTAGAGGTCGATCTACTTGTCCGCAGGCAGATTTTCCTACAACAATATTGCCACCGTCGATATGATTTCGACCACGACTTATCAATCTTTGGAATCATTTGACCCTTGGATTGTACCTATTCTTTTGGAATTCAATACACTAGGTGACACCATGCCACTTAGTCTAGTCGAAACATCATATGTTACTATCCAATCCGTTTCTCCCTCTTCGGATGACCAACATCTATTGGTGCCTGACCGTTACTTGATGCCATCCTGGTTGAGTCCCTTGTCTTATGTTTTCGACTACATTTCCCCAATTTTTCCTTCTGATGAATATATTATGGAAATGATTAACATTGATGAACTACCTTAGGATGATAACCATCATCAATCATATTTTCTTCCCCCACTTGAAGAAATACAGTAAGATATACGCTCNCCAATGACTTAGATCCGGTAGTCGACATGGTGATCTCTTCAGTAGGGATATTGGAGCCTGATCTCTCTACCCTTATCGAGGCCGTCGACATGTATCCCTTCCAGTGTGCTTTTCTTCCATCAAGCGAAGCTCTCCTGGAAGCCATGGTTGACGTTAATCCCTTGACATGTATTTCATCCAAAGAATTATTATCTTGGAAGTCATGACTAAGAGTTTACGAGCATAGTTTCTCTTCTCTGTGGAAAGCTCGTTAAAAAATGAAACAAAGGCCTTGAGCATAGTTTTTCTTTCTGTGGCAAGCTTGTTAAAAAATGAAACAGAAATCTGGGGATTGAACCCGGAGCCTTGAGCATAGTTATTTTCCTGTGTCAAGATCATTAAAAAATGAAACAATCACCTCTCATACCAAGTTGAGACTTTCGTTAAGTATCATATGTGAACCTTCATTTCATCCACTTGTATCCTTTTTCTCCATCTAGTAGAGAAATTGGTGACAACCTCAAAGTCGGTGATTGAATTGAAGCTTGGGGGCATGTCTCCAGTCTTTGATTATCTTTTTGGAGTTATGCCGCTAGATTTTCAAGCTGGGGGCAGAGTACCAACCATCCCTGGGTATCCATGCCTTTGGAAATTACGTTGGGAATTTACAAGCATTGTTTAATTTTGTTTCAATCTTGTGTAAAAATGAAACCACTATCGAGCTTAGTCTTTGTTCTTTCTCGTGCTTGTAAATACATGAGAATAAGTTACTGAGCTTAGTATTTATTCTTTCCCATTCTTGCAAAAACACAAGAATGTAACTGAGTATACTTTTATCACTTTTTCAGAGTCGTAAAGGTTATACGAAAAAGGAACCCCCTGGAGTTGTCTTTAAGCTCTTTTCAGACTCTCTAAACATGAAAATATTGTTGAGTGATCTTTCTTCCTTTCACACTCGTTAAAAGGTTTGAAAGGGCATATTTCGAGTGATAATTTATCTCTTTTTCAGCCTCGTGAGACTAATATTACGAAAAAGGATCACATTGGAGTTGTCTTTAAGTCATTTTCAAACTCTCTAGATATGAAAAAACACCAAGTTTACCTTCTTTGGACTCGTTAAACAATCATACATTGAAGGGCCCATATGGGACCGAAACCTTACTTCTTCTAGTTCGTTAAACAAAGGAAGAGGGACTTACCAAAGGTGAGTTATATTGAGCATGGGTTACCCTCCTCGAGCTCGCTAAACCAAAAAGAGGTACTCGTCTATCTGGATGGGGGAAAAAATTGAAGGAAGCAAGCCAATCAGTTTTTGAGAACAATACCAATAATCCTTACAGTCACCCTTGAACATGTCACTTTGTCTTTGCAAGCATTTTAATCCACTAAACCTCTGCACTGAACCAATCCTCTAAGTTTTTCCTACTCCTTTGTGTAACCCAACGAAAGTCACAATATCCACTGCATTATCATTTTTTGGTCCATGTCATGTTTCTGCTGATGTGCCTCAGTGTTCAAGGGAAGTATCTGCCTCAAGAGTCAACCATCAAAATTCTTATTTCAAATACCCATGTCAGTCCATGTTCTTTTGATCCACCAATTTACATCTCTGTGTCAATTTCATGTTGTTGATGGGGGATACATCAAGGCCTTCCTACGACAAGTCTATTCCTGTCGACTTCAGCACATTATCCAGGAATTAGACCTAGAAACTAGTTAGTACCTTGGGACCTGCATGCCTCAATGGCAAGCCTCCTCACTTCTGACAGTGGGTTTACATCATTGACCTTTGATCGGATGATTCCACGAATATTCGACTTCAACTCATCCATTCACATTCGTTGGAATGTACTAGAGTACATTGGGAATCATTGACATCAATGGTGATTTCCTTCACGCCTGTTAACGGTTTACCTCATTGACCGGTAATCAAGTGGTTTATGCCATGTTCAACATTAGGACATCTATTCACATGGTTAGATTCATACTACATCGTAAGAAGACCCTGGGTTGAGTAATCACTCTAATTTATACTTTTCCTAGGTTGCGATGAAGTTTCTTTGAACATTGACACATATACTGTAACATAGATCCACTTTGTATTGGTTCGTGGCTATGTATTGTCATTTCGTAGATCCACTATGTATTCTTCGTGGCTACGATCAAGTTTAGGTCATAGGATTATAGATCCACATTGTATCTTCAGTGGCTATACCATTTTCTCAATATGATTATGGATCCACATTGTATTTTATGGCGGCCATACCTTAAAAAGTCTTTATCACTCAAGCATAGGTATGCCTGCCTTGGGTTTGAAACATGTCATAATATTTGTTTGATGGTTGTGTGCATCTTTTTCCAGCCTCTCTAAGTCCATACCCTTGCAAAAAAAATTCTACAAATTACTCCAGTCATCATCGTCTTCTAACTTCACACTTTGGGGGGCAATTTGTTACACATCAAAATTACTCACTTCAATGGTGACCTACTGTCGTCATTATAAGTGTCGCACTTTTACCTCAAGTGTCACACTTTTTCCACAAGTGTCAAATGTTGTAGTGTCGCAAATGTTGTAAGTTTTGCAAATATCATATTGTTATCTTCCCTATGTCGTCTCTTTAACGACATCATAAGGACACTTAAGACACCTCAAAGACTAGTTTTGAAGAGGAGAAATCAGTTGACAAAGAGTACAAGTCTTTTTCCATGGAGTAAACCACTTAAAAGTCATTTTTGGAAGGTAGCACTCCCCTATACATTGTCAGGGTGTGCTAGTGAATCCTAAGCCTCTTTGGGGGAGCGTTATAATGCTCTGTGCACCCTTTTGGGGGAGTGCTACCCTTCCTGAGCGAATTTTGGTTTGTTGAGACAAATGAAGTAAGAATCCCCTCAATGTTTGAAGGTGGCTGGATTCGAATCAAAGGTCTAGGCATGATCTTAGGGAAGATCCTCAACTGAAGGAGAAGAATCCTCAACTTATCCCAAAGATCTCTCAAGTGGTTGGGTCTCTCCAAGCTTATATAAGGAGTCCTTATCATGGTGAAAAAGAGGATGATAGAGATTTGAGATACCAAACTTATGATCTCATGAGTGGTATTGACAGGGAGATTGGAGAAGATATAAAGAATCAAACTTATGATCTCATAAGTGAGATACCATTGAAGAATAATAAGTGTGGATTACTTGAGAAAAGGTTGGACAAAGAGAGATGGAAGAAGTTGCTACACCTTCATCAAATGATTGTAAGTGTTCTTCATTTGTTCTCATTAATATACATATATGCTTGGCATGTTTCTTTCAAGTTTGTGTTTGTTCCACATGAACTTGTCTCTAGTAGATAGATATGTTTTTGAGATAATCTTAGTAGAATAGGAAGTTTGTTGTATCTGTGTTTGTTCTACAGGACTTATCGAGGAGCTCAAGATCAAATCTCATCCTATACTGTGAAAGGACAAATCCCATTAAAAAGGTACACTTTTCTTCTTCCTCTTCATACATTAGTTTAATTAGATCTAAACAGATGCCAGTGACCAATGATAGCATCCTTTCTGTCTTGGTTTTAGGGGTCTAGACACCAAGAGGGAATCCACTTGTCCTCAGGGGGATTCACCCGTAACACTCATGTTATACCAAAATGGAAGAACTTTTGATCTGTAAACTATTGTAGGTATTCCACTGGATAGATCATCACAATAGATCTAATAAAATATTGAAATGTTTATTATGAAGGTTAATTTCCTTTAGATCTCAGATTCTTTAATTATTGGTTTTCTACTTAAAATGTATGAAATAGCTAAAATGAAAAAAATAGAGAACAAAAATAAATACTCACACACACCATCCACAAATAAACATAAGATATAACATGGGAAACCTAATACAGGAGAAAACCTAGCTAGAAGGTGAGGTCGTTTTGCTCTCTTTTCTTCAAATGCAAATAAAAAAAGAGGTGCTCTTTGTGGAGTTGTCTTTAACACTGTGGCATGTATGGCTGCTACAAAATCTATCTTCCTTTGTTATGATCTCAAAATACCACTCATAGGTTCTCTACTCAACTATGGAACAAACACAATGCTAAAGAATGAAACCCCTTCTCCTCCTAGCAACATGATACTTAACATCACCCAATAACCATCTAGGGGTAGGGTTTTGACTTCCTCAACCCTCAATTGTCATAAGGTTTTGGACTTTATAGAATCTTCTAGAAATTCCATATGTGACTAGCCCCATATGCGTGAGTAATGGGGGTTGACAAGACATCTATTCATACCATGGTGGTCAACATGATCAGTCAACTTGCCGGAGACATGACTTTTGCATACGAGTTCTGATTGACGTGATTTTTGCATTGTTGGAAAGGTATCGATGTGTAGAATAACATCAAGGGGTTCTTGTTGTGGAGGAATTTTTCTATCTGGTTCTTTTCATTTCAATAAAAAAATGATATATCTTCTAAATATCTAGGGCCCCTACACCAACAAACAGATTTTTGAGAATAAAGTTGAGGCTCAGGGTTTACTTGACCTCGAAAACCTGATCTTAGTGGGGGATATGAATCTCACTACCTCTGTAAGGGAAATTTGGGGTGAATTCGCTACCCAGGATACACTAGCAGACTATTTCACATCCTTGTTCCTTTCTCATAATTTAGTAGACTATGCTCCAAACCACTTAGTACCCACTTGGCGAAATGGGTGGTTGGGATCATAATCTATCACCAAAAGACTTGATCAATTTCTCATTTCTGAGCATTTAATCACCACAGAGGATAGAATCCGCACTTGGGTATATACCCCTTTATTTTTAGACCATGCTCTGATTTTCTTGCACTTGGACTCCTCTACCCACAAGATCCATTATCCCTTCAAATTTAACTCAGGTTGGCTCCTAGAAGCAGTTTTTTATTCTATAGTTGCTCAAATATGGAACGATCTGAATTACCTTAACGAGCCCTGTATTCAACACCATCTTTTTTGGAAGCTCAAGACCCTAAAATCCCATATAAAAATATGGGCAGACATACACAAGAAACACAACACTTAAAGGCTCATAGATATTGAATCATAATTACAAACTCACCAAATTGCAGATGTCTGGGCGGGGAATTTTGGAGACAACAGTGAAGTTTTAAAAGGCCTCGAAACATAAAGAAATCAACTCCTCCTCAAAGAAGAAATTACCCGGAGACAACGTTGTAGGACAAATTGGATTAAGAGTGGTGATCCTAATACCAAATATTTTCACAATTTTCCTAGCTCTTGTAGAAATAAAAATCACATTTGGGAAATTGCAGATATAGAAGGTACTTTCCATAGAGGACAACAAGCTATAAAAATAGTTGCGTTTAGACATTTTAAACATTTATTTGAGCAGAATCCTTCTGAAAACTTACAGACTACAGCCACAGTGTCAGGAATTTTTCCTCTTTCTGTTTCAATGGATGAATCACTATCCCTTGACAGCCCTTGCTCGTTTTCGAAGATTTTGGTTTCCTTAAAATCCTTCTCCAAGGACAAGAGACCAGGCCCCGATCACTGTACAACAAAATTTTATCTGCATTTCTTTGATTTGGTTGGTCTGGATCTCCTGAAAATTGTGGAGGAAACTAGACTCAAAGGGAAGGTGGTAGGTTCTCCGAACTTGACCATTCTTACCCTCATTCTTAAAGATGAAAATCCTACAACCTTTGTTAACTATAGACCTATTTCTCTCTGCAATCTCTGCTATAAACTCATCTCAAAAATCATTGCAACCAGGATAAATCCTTTCCTCTCTCAGTTCATGTCCAAAGAACAGCTGGGGTTTTTAAAATACCACTAGATTCTTGATGCTATTGGCACTTCCTAGGAGTGCCTCCATAGTATTAAATCCAAAAATTCCAAGGCGCTCATCCTGAAACTAGATCTCAAGAAGGCCTTCGATTGCATAGATTGGGATTTTCTTAGATTGATCCTGACTCAGGAAACATTTAGCCATCATATGATCAAGTGGATCATAAGCTGTGTGGTTAGTGCTAACCTAGCCATTTTGATTAATGGGGAACCATCCTCCTTCTTTCGTAGTGGTAGAGGTCTGCGGCATGGTTGTCCCCTCTCACCCCTTCTCTTCATTCTAGCCATGGAAGCCTTGAGTCTACTTCTTAAACTTGGACAAGCTGATGGAAATATCACTAGAATAAAAGTATCTAGGACTATCAAGATACTTCATCTTCTCTTTGTTTATGATGTCCTCATCATGACTAATGATTCTTTAAAGGAATGGATTGAGATTAAAGATATTTTAAACACCTTCTGTTGTGCCACGGGCTTGTCGATCAATTGGGATAAATTGAGTTTTCACTTCGCAAATCTGCATCAGCATACCCTGGATGAGATTGAAGGTATCTTCCCTCACAACTTCACTCATCTTTCTACTGGTCTTAAGTATCTGGGGTATTTTTTAAAGGAAGACTCCAATAACTTGGTAGATTGGAATTGGCTCATCACTATAGTTGAAAAAAGACGGGCCACTGGTGCACGAGGTGGATCTCCCTTGGTGGCCGGTTTACACTCATCAAAGTTGTTCTAGAAGGACAACCAGTGTATTGGATGGCTCTTACAGCCATTCCTCCTACAGTAATAACTAAAATCCACCGCCTGAATTATAATTTTCTCTGGTCGAGTTTCTCTGAACACTCTCGACAACACCTATGCAATTGGTAATCCTTGGCTAAACCCAAACAAAAATTTGGATGGGGGAATCCACAATTTATTTCATTTCAGCCAAGCGCTTGCAACAAACTCTCTCTGGCGAGTGTTGACTACTCCAGGCATATGAAATTCCATTATCAAAGACAAATACCTTTCACAACACATAATTCCCAGTTGGCTTCTATCTGATATGTTGTTGGCCCTTGACCAAGTTTTGAGGAATACTTGGTCATATTTGACCATTTTTGGGATTCTGACAGCTAGTCAAAGATAGAGCGCAACGTGAAGTGGAAATTGGGGAAGAAAGACCTATTTTTGGGTCCTTTTTAGTGTTTTTGGGCTGATGTAACAGGAAAGGGATGTCAGCCCGTGGGTTTACCCATGCTTAGGCACATTTTGTAATATATAAATAGATACTTATGCAATGTAAGTATAGGATGGTAGTACATCTCTGTGATGCATAGCTAAAGGCTTAGTGCTAGTAATTGGATCTGTGTGATCGGATGTATATTGCAAGTGCTCTGTGCAGGATTGTAAGAAGCTTGAAAAGCTCAGTGCAAGTTGTTGTGGTTTTGTGTTGAAGTGCAAGGAAGAAGGATCTAGCGAGCTGCACAGATCTTTTGTCCTGTGTAAAGTAAGGGTCATTGAAGCTCTGTGATGTAACCACTTGAGTGAGATAATATAAAAGAAGACTTTGTGAACATAACCCCAGGGTGGGGGTGAACCACGGTAACTTTGTGTGTTGTGCTATGTGCTTTGACTTGATGCTAAATACCTTGATGTGTTTATATAGATCTAGTTATGCTTTGTGCTTATGATATATGAATGAATGTTAGATCTAATATATAAGATGCTTAGTGTCTGATCTGGTGAATCCAATATATATTTCCATGGCTAAGTGCTAAGTCTTCTTGAATCTAAGTATATACTGCGATGCTCTGTGCTACTTGTGAAGTAAGATCAGGGTTAATTCTAAGTGAACTATCAGTGTTGAGTGCTCTGTTAAGCATATAATCACAGATTTGTGTCCCAACTAAGGTTGTAGACATCTGAGTCCTGCAACCACCCCTGCCTCTAACTCGGGTGAGACTTCATCTATTTCACAAGTGTTGCCGAAAGGGTCGGTAGTTAGGTTTTTGTTGGTGCGCTCTTGAGCGTTGAACCCTGGGTCTGCCCCTGTGCCTACAAATGGTTCTGTTGTCAGGATCTGAAACTCTAATTGTTGGGAACTAAAGAAGAAGAATCTTTGTGAAAAATAAGCTCTGAATCAGATCAAATCTGAAGAAAGGAAGATCAGATCTGAAGAAAAGAAGTGAGATCTGAATGCTCTGTGCTCTAAGAAAAGTAAAAGAGGAAATTTCTAAAAGAAAGAGGTCAGATCTACATAAAAGAGGTAAGATATGTAAACTTTGTGCTCTGATAAAGGTAAGAATAGTTAAAAGTCTTAGATCTGAAAACTTTGTGCTCTATATAGGTAAGATAAGTGGAATTTTTTTGTTTCTAAAGCATGAATTTAGGTATGCTTGATAGATTGTTTCCTAGCCTAAAAACTAGGACATTGTTAGATGGAATAAAGTTTGATAGATCTGATAAGAATAATGATAGATATGTTATACCTATGCATAGAAAGAATGTTTGGACTAACAGATGAATGCAGGATCCTATAAAGAATTTTTTGCAGGCTAACTACCATGACCCTAGTGCATAGAACAGAAGAGGTTGGGGATCATTTAAAAGAAAGAGAGGATTGACCCTATGTTACAGTTGCAGAAAACTGGGACATCTAGATAAGGAGTTCCCTGGTGGAAGAACGAGTTGTCTCTATTGCAAGGCTTTGGACCATGAAGTATTGGATTGCCCTAGAATGATTGTCAGGATTGAAAAAATGAATCTACATGAAGAAAACCTTAAGGCAAATCCACAAATAGCAGAAACCTAGAAAGAATTAGAGAAGATGTTACTACAGATGAAAGAAACCTTGAATGATCACCGACATATCAGGCTATCAGAGATCTTCAAAAAAAATAATGCATCGAAGTAAGAATAGAAGACTTCGACATTGACTGTGTTCTGGATGAGGAAACACAGGTGAATGTCATGACAGAAAGAACTTGGGAAGCTATAGGGAGACTTGCTATGACTCCATCCCTAAGTGGAATAGGGTTATTCAGAGGAAAAATGGTAAACCTATGTGGAAGGTTCGCTCAGATATCTATGCATATCAATGGAACTCCGACAGAGGAATATTTTGAAATCATCAAAGTTATTGAGGACAGTGCCCCATTTACTATGTTACTTGGAAATACTTGGATTGAAAGAGATCACGCTAGAAAGAAGGAAAAAGAAAAAGTTTTAGAACAATAGAGACAAGAGTTAAAAGACTTCATGACTAGAAAGATCACGCAGTTCATTGAAGAACAAAAGAAAAGATCGAAGCCATTTCACACTAGAAACCCGGATTTCGAAGTTATCAAAATGCCAGAGGATTCACAGAAGAGTGAAGTCTCCATCAAAAATAAAGAAGAGACGTTATCCCTAAACCCTAAGAAAGAAAATTAGTAGCATGAAGTGACTATATCCAAGGAAAATAGAAATCAGAACAGGAAAAGAACCACTAAGACGAAGCTCACTGGAAAGAAAGATAGAAAGTTAAGTAAGAAGAAGGCAAAGATGGAAAAACTACAGGAGAGTTCAGATGGAACTTCACAAAAAGAGAAGTTGCAGAATTTGAGCTTCGTTGAGATATCAGAATAGCGACATGGGTCATTTCTCCATGGCAAAGTGATATTTCTGTTGGAAGCCAATATGTCCATTCGATTGCCGCAAACAGGTCAAAAATCAATTATGGGTTACCACTAGACCATTGGACAACACCAGAATGGATAGAACGGAGTTAATGAAGGCTCCATGTCTGTTGCAAGCAGACCGTTGCTGAGATTGCCTATTTATCTCATCGCACCATGCCCAAAGAACACTTTTTCCAATTAATAAGTTGAATCTCATAGATTAGAAAGTGTCACAGTGATCATCACACCTTTGTTATTTATCCCAGTATAGTGCTTAAGACCAGTGTGACCCCGATTATTTTCCTTGAGCGTATATGTCCGACGAGCTCAGTACAATTGAAGAATCTATAAGAGAGGTACTCGCTAGCCTCAAAATCAAATGATTCATGTCTAAAAGAGGGTTTTCTATAGGTTTACAAGCATCATCGATGAGAGGAATGCAATCCTCCCCGTCGATTCCTCGAGCATGAATATCTCGAGCCGACACAGAAAGAAGAACTAAGCATAAAGACAACATAACCAATGCGAAGTTAGTACTGTCCATCCTACCCGCTTACATACCCCCTCTGAGCGGTGCGATTAACCGTGACAGCATCCCTTGAGAATTTTAATACACCCTAGTCACTACTTATCTACCAAAAGGAGTACACACCTACAACACAGATCAAGAAAAGGTTGCGGCATTGAAGTTTTGTGACTTCAACCTAGGAGACCATAAATCTTACTGCATGCTTACCCCGCACAAGTACTTAAACAGAACCAAGGGAAATAATTCCAAGATCATCCCTCAACAATGGACGATGAACCTCGGGCAGTCTACTTTCCTCAACGTTATGAAAATACCGCACTTCGGCATATACCAAGAGGTGAATTCTTGTGTAAAATTGCTTCTAGAAAGTTACCATGGAGGATACCCGAGGTTAAACCACCACATAATTTTTGATCCGATGTTGATCAATAGGATCACTGAGCTTAGTATGCATGATGTAGGAGCATCTCTCCATGCCAGCCAGTCAGCCACGTCAGCGCGCACTCATGCAGGGCTGAAAGGGAGGCGCAGCCTCATTTTGAAATTGAATTGAATGTAAATAAATGTCTTAGGCTGGTGAGACATGAATTCCATGTCTTTGCGCAGGCTGTAGATAAGATAGGCATTTATTATAGATCAGCTAAGATCTAGTTCTGGATAGAAGGCTAGACAGTCCATTGATTGTAAATCAATAGGGTAGGTAAATCCTGGAGGGAAGCGCTCGATTGAGCCGCCTCATGTAAAAGAGATTTGGAGATCTCATTTGAGGGAGTGGGGTAGTAGAATCTGCATGTAGAGCAGAGGATCCAAGAGAGAGCTCGGGGAACACCTTGTAAAATATACAGGCATTCGCCATTATTAATACAGAGAAGTTTTTCCTGCACCAGTCTGTCATTATATGCATGTCTGTATGTGTATGTTCTTTATATGCTGCAATTGTGTATTGTTATCATGTAATTGCAGAGAGTGTGTTTGATTTCAGGTTTGAGAGGTCTTTGAGGTTTCATGCCATGAGGGCATGACAGAGTGTTGAGACTCTGAATACCGGTGCACAGAGGGGGCACTTCTGAACACGTGACGAGTCAGACAGAGACGTGCGGAAGTACAAGCCTGGAATCATCAACTCATAAAGAAGGAGGACTTTGGGGTTACTGAACACCTCAATAGTCAGAGCAGTGTTACTGAGTCACTGTTGTGGACAGAACCTCTACTAGGAGTTCTGTAAGAGCTCTACCAAGAGGGTATTGAGCGTATATGAGGAAAGAACTCTGCTGTGAGTTCAGAAAGACCAGAATCCTGTGATAATTCTGAGGGGCTCCGTCTGGAGGACGTTGAGGAAGGTTGTAGACAGACACGAGGAGGAAGGAACTCTTTGATTTCTATCATCCGAAGGAAGCATCCACTGAGGGAGCTTTTACTGGGTTACTGAATACCCAGAGTACTCAGCAATAGGTGGCTTGAGTTGGAAGACTACCAGTGATATCATATTCTCCATCTGAGGGAGAGAGAGGAAGATAAGTTTCAATTGTTTCTCAGTCTGAGCCAGGAGATTCCTGCATAGAGTGTAGTTGAATTCCTCCACATAGAGTGCATTGAGGAGGCTCATAGTTAAAATCTTATTCTCATCGACCCAGAAGTCGAATTGGGTTGCTCGTGTCGTGCAGGTGGAGTGCATACCGAGGTTGAAATCTCAACAGTAAATCTGAGAAAAGAAAGGCGTGGGTTACTGTCACAGTGAGTGCACATAGTCTGGAAGAACTCAACACTTTGATAATTGTTGAAGTCCGAGCATGAGTAGGAGGCGAGCACAAAGGTATCTGAAGGAGTCAGAGAAAATTAAGCTCAGGAGGGATAGTTCCATGGTGAAGACTTTGGGAACAGACCCAGGAGGAGCGCGAATTGAGAGAAGCTTTGGAGCGGGAGATCTCCAAGAGGAAGAATCAACGGACAGGATTCACGGAGGAGAATCGCGAAATCTTGGGGATCGTTGGATCATGGAGAAGCTGCAAGGAGTTTAACCCTTGGGCGCAGGAGAGAACCGGCCATCGAATTTTGTCACATCGGGGTTCGGGCTTCGGCGATTGCAAAATCAAGAGGTTCATTTCCTTTTGAAATCGCGAATAGTGATTTCTCGATTTAACGGGAGCCGTCGATTGTGACGAGGACAGGTGGCATGCGATCCCATCATATCGGGGTTCGGCGTTCAGAGTTTCCGACATCACAAAACTCTTGCATCGTGGATCCACGATCCGCGAAGTCCCGAAGAGGACGTGGCAACGTGGGACCCCAGGTACTAGTGGAAGACAGGTGGCGCGATCTCGGAGAATCGGCACCTCGGCACTCAGGGTTTTGAAATACGGAGTGTTGACATCGCAAAGGGCGATTTCCCGATAGTGCAAGTGGAGGACAGGCGTCAGGGCATTGAGCTATATGAGGAGGCATTGACAAGTGGCGTTAGCTTGAAGATAGGGAAACCCCCGATATCCAAGGACGTTGACCCTTTGACCATCGGGATTCGGGGAAGTGAAAGACCCGATATCGTGAGCGCTGAAATCGCGAACTAGCGAGTCCCGAGTTTCGAAGATAGGGACATCTGTGGGTCAGGAACTCCCGAGAGGAGTTGGAAGAGTCTTAGACTCTTCAGGCCTGTGAGAGAATGAGAAGGTCCTGGTGAGAGCAGGGTGGAACTGTGAGGGTTTAGAGCATCGCTCTGCGTCAAGTGGTATCAGAGCCAGAAATTCTTGCTTGTATATTTCAGGCAGGAAGAGACAGAGGAGCGGAAGAAGACAGAGTTACTGAAGACTCTGTAGGAGATTTCTTGCAGGTAAGTAGCAGTCCATAGACAGTCAGCAGGACTGTAGGAGGATGAAGCTGAGCACTCAGGATTGCTGGAGTGACGGCAGCAGATCTGTCGAGGGGACAGATAGACACAGCAAAATGGCTATTGAAGGCCATAGGAAGGAAAGCAAGGAAGAAAAGCTTGCAGAGGAAGCAAAAATGACTAGAGACCTCTATGAATTAAAAGCAGACATAGAGAAGATGGAACTGCGGATGCGGTAGGATAGGAGGAGGAGACGACTGCGCGAATTGCAAATGGAGAAGGCAAAAGCGAAATGGCCAGTCAAGCAGCTGATGGTCATAAGACAACGTAGGTTGTTGAAAATATGGTGGAGGTATGCTGAGAACCTCAATGCCACAGAAGAAGACATGATTTGTTACTGTTGGCCAGAGACAGGACAAAGTCTCGATGGCGATAATGATGATGATTGAAATAAATTGGAATCCGCTGATGGTTTCAAATACTGTCGGTTGGGCAGAAAAGAAGAAATTCCAGTTTGCCAGGAGGGCAACGAATTGGGATCAGTTGAGGATCTCAAAGACTGTCGTGAGGACAGCCAAGGAATTTCAAATGGCCAGCTGGGCGTTGATCAGAGATCTCTGCGAGGTCTCGAAGACTGCCATGAGGGCAGTGAAAGCATTGAAGACTTCCAAGAGGGCAGCAGAAGCATACTAAGCTGCCTGGAGGGCAGGGATGAAAAACTGAGACTGTCTGAGAGTCTCTTGGACTCAAGGGAGAGTTCAATTCAGCAAAGGTTGATGATGAAGATGGGATCAGTTGATCTCATAATCTACCAGGGAAGCGGTGGAAGCATCCCATATTGCCAGGTGGGCAGGGATGAGCAGATAAGACCATCTGTGGTTCTTAGTAACTCAGAAGTGAGTTGGAATCAGCTAAGAGAGATGACAGAGCAAGTGGGCTCAAATATGAATGTGGGTCAGCAGATGCAGCTGACAGAGGAGGAAGGTCAGAACGATATTCTGATGGTTGGGGGAATACAAGTATTCCTACCATCTGCCCAGGAGGGGGCAGAAAATTCAGTTGCAGATATAGCAGCAACAGTAGAGCAGTCACCACAGGAGATGACTGTCATAAAAGAAAGGAAATTGGAGCAGGTATCTGAGACTGCCCAAGTGGATGAAGAGAAGAATGAGTGTTCTGAGGAACAGCTCAACAAATTCAGCCAGCAAGCTGAGCGAGCTGTAGCATTTGAGATGACAGAAAAAGAAACAGAAGAAGGAAATGAGCATTTCAAGGAATGGCCCGACATATTCAGCACTGGAGCTGAAGAGACTGCAGTGTGGGGGTTTGCAGCAGAAAATGAAGAAGGTGAGCATTCGGTGGAATGTCTCAGTGATTTCAGCCAGGAAGCTGGAAGAGCTGTAGCACTGAGGCTAACAGCAGAAAAAGAAGTCGAAAAGGAAGAGGAGCATTCTGAGGAA